>JARPMJ010003050.1:0-101003 GCA_033366665.1 Phoxinus dragarum
CATGTGCCAAAAAAACTAATTTCGTTCTCTGAATAACAAATTAATTACCATATTGGTGTTTTGTCTAGGCCTATTCTTATTTGAGTTTTGCTTCGCATTCAAAATATAAAAAAACAGATTTTGTAATGTTAGCGTGTAATGTTAATTAGACCATGGTTGAACTGAAAGAAAAATTGGAATTTGAATAAAAAACAGCCACCCAAATTACACCCACGCTAAAAAAAAAAAATACTGGGTAATTTGCATAGACTGGAAAAAAATAATAATTTTACATAATAATAATATTTTTTTACAGTCTATGCAAATGACCCAGTAGGTTTTTTTTTTACCCAGTAGTTGTTTGTTTTTTTAGCGTGGGTGTAATTGAAAGAAAATTAGTGATGGAAGGGATACAATTACAGATTGAACTATCTTCTGAAAAATATGATGTGATATTATATTGCTACAATGTTTTTTTTTTTTTATTCAAATTCCAATTTTTCTTTCAGTTCAACCATGGTCTAATTAACATTACACGCTAACATTACAAAACCTATTTTTTTATATTTTGAATGCGAAGCAAAACTCAAATAAGAATAGACAAAACACCAATAATAAACAATTCTGTACTTTATTTAACTATCACCTAAACATCATCTTGCTGTAAACAGGACAAAGTAAAGAAAAAATTAAGAAAGAATTGTGTTAGTGACTTTACTTTTCGTCTTCAATTGCATTAAAAACCTTTTATATTTTGGATAAAAGTGTCTGCTAAATGAATAAATGAAAATGTAATGTAAACGCATAAGGTAATATAATTATAGCTATCAAAATATTTTCGGGGGGAAAGGCGAAACATACATCAACGGCTCAAATTGTGTTACTAAACTATCTTTACAAATATTAAATGGACTATTCATATGTTGGTGTATCGATGAGCTATAAAGTAGTTTGATTAAAAAAGAAATCGAATGAGAATGATTCGCTAAATAAAATTGCCTTTTCTTACTTATTGATGATACTGCTAATCTATATCTTTGCTTTGCTTCAACTAATAAAAAATATTTGTATTACTTTTTGCCAGCAATATCTCTAGCTGCTGTGTGCCAGTGCCTTTTATGGTGAGATGTCAAGTCCGAAAAACTTTTAGAGAATAACTTTGTTAAATTTGTATAGGAGTTTGACGCCCATAAGGCAGAATAATAAAGACTATCAGTATTGAACACAATAATGTTCCAGCATCAGCGCTGATGTGTTTCTGCCTGATGATTTTGGAGCTAGTTACTAAAATAAAATGTATCATGCAAAAAGAAAAGAAAAAAAAGATTGTGTTAGATTATATTGTAGCGTCATGCTACGACTCCCATGATCCACCAATCAGAGCTTCCCGAATCTCGATCGAGTTTTTGATTGGTTCAAATTAATGGGGAATATTTCGTGTTTAAATAAATAAATTGATTAAAATAAGTAAATAAATGCATGCTGTATAACAGTACAGTATTATATGGAGTAATAAAAATAGGCTAATGATGTAACTGCATAAAATATTTTGAGAAATAATCTTTATAAAAGACATTTTAAAATCTAAGACAAATTTAAATTAAAATGTAAGCAATTAAAAGCTAACGTTTAAGCATGATTGCCCTGGAAATATGAATACAGTGAGACAAATAGCTGACAAATATTATTTGGTCATTCCAGTTTAATATTTATTTTCAAAAATGTTCTTAATAAAATAGAAATTAACAAATCGAAAAAAGAAATTCTTTTTAAAAAAAACAAAACACATTTAAAATCACAAACTACTTAACATTGTAGATTTGCTGCGAGTTTCCACAAACTGATAAATACAAGAGAAGGTTCACTGAGCGCTGGATCACCACCACAGAAAGCCAAACAACTCCACAATTTACACATTTACATTTTCTTTTCAAAGACCCAAAAAAAGGAAAAGGTGGAAAGAACGATGAGGACGAAACCTCCTCTTTAAGAAGCTGTCGAGACTGTGGCGTCACACACAGCAGAACCCCGCTTGACAGTGATCCTCAAACCAACAGTGCATTAAAACGGTGCAGATGCTCAGATCTCGAGTCTCAGGACATCTCCGCATCCTCCATCTTCATCATCTTTTTAGGGGTTCCTCTGAACGAGTCCTGCGGGACAAGATTGCATTGGTGAGATAAACATGAGCATGAATGAGAACAAATAAACAAGCTTTCTCCGTTTAGTTCTCATGTATGACTATTGCACATCTAGTGCCGTACACACAACACTAAATACAGGATTCCTACAGTTTCCATACTTTTCCTCAATTTTCTGTAGATTTGTCAGCCCATATTTAACAAAGAGTTCATATAGCATGAATGTAAAGAAGCAAAATGACATCAGACATATCTCGTTTTCTGGGGAAAGAAAAAAAATCTAAATTGAGTTTTTGCTTGAAAACCAACTTAAATTATCTGCCAATGGGGAAAGAAAAATAGACTTGTTTCCATTTGAATTAAGATCATGTCTCACCCCAGATAATTTAGCTGGTTATAAGCAAAAACTCAATTTAGTTTTTTTTTCTTTATTTTTTTCAGAAAACAAGATAGAATTTCTTATGTCATTTTACTTCTCGATTTAAGAATTGATTTAGATATTTGGACTGGAAACAAGACAAAATTACTAATAAAAGCATTTTTTGCCGTGTAGGACAGTAATCTGTAAATATTGTTATTTTCTGGGGGTTTTATTGGTTTTCTCAAAATGATAACATGCACTTGATTCATTTATTTTTAGAAATTCTTAATTTTACATTTTTAGAAACTAGACAAATATTTTTCCACTTATCCAGAGCTGGTAATTACTCAAATTCCATACTTTCCCAAACGGCGCAGGAACCTGTGGACGTTTGTTTCCGCCACAGAATAAAACATTTTAAAAGATAATGCAACATTCTGACTATATTTCTCAAGTTTATCTCACAACACGCAATTGCGTCTTCATATCACAAAATTCTGACTTTAGATCAACCAATTGTCTGATGCTCTTCAGTACTGGGAACTGGACTGGGAATCTTACCTCCGCCAGAGACAGTGCCGCTGCGTTGGCTGATGGACACTGGGACTCCGGATCCGCAGAACACTCCACGTCCAACTCAAAGTCCATGATTTCTCCCAAGTCGATCTCCTCTCTGACACAGAAACACAACACTGAGTAAACGGGCACGGGAAACTCAGAAATCACCATTAAACGTTGTGTTGCCACTGTGCCGAACTATGTAACGAGTTAAAAAAAAAAAAAAAAAAGTGCATATGCGAGTAAATCTCCACTCTGGGGCGACTTATGTCTATCATTAGCATTGGCTGATAAATTCTTAGATCTTACTCGCCTGTGTGTGTGTGTAGATATATTTTCACTCGCTGATACTGAGCTTTTGAGAGTTCTGCTGTCGGTCAAACAATTGAGCCATACAGTATAGTTATCCTTTTTAACCCGCTTACAAAAGCGCCACGTTTTATTTTGTGTCACCATACTTGGTCGTGTAACTGTATTTAAATAGGGAAAACGTGGAGGTGTTTGGTCGCTTCTAACTTCATCTCTGTTTGGATCCAAATGAATGAACTGGGCTAAGCGCTATCAAAGTGTCGCGACGCACCCAGAGCGATTGAGTCCACGCACTGAGACGAGAGCGGTATGGATCAACTCGTATTAGTTAAGGGAATACCAGTTTAATATAAAACAACGGTGGAGTATCCCTTTAATGATTATGGCTTACAGCTTATGAAAACTTTTCACAATATTCTAATTTTTAATTTGGGGTTTTCATAATCTGCCATAATCATCACAATTATAACAAATAAAGGCTGGAAATATCTCACTGTGAATGTAATGAGTCTATATAATATATTAGTTTCACCTTTTAAGCTGAAATAAATGAACTTTTGCACCATATTCTAATTTTTCAAATTTCACCTGTACATTAGTCTGGCGAATATTTTTTTTTATATATATTTATATTATATATATATAGTATTTCAGTCTGTTAAGTAAAAACAAAAGAGCCCAAGCCAATGCTATTGCTCATGGTGTGGCAGTGGTGTGTATGAGGGCAGTGGTGTGTGTGAGGACACTGTGGCAGTGGTGTGTGAGAGGACAGTGGTGTGTGTGTCTCACATCTGCTGCAGGTCTCCAGCGGGGGGGTCCCAGGCGTGCAGCTTGACCCGCCACAGCTTGATCTGCTGGTCCCACGAGCGCCGGCTGTACTTCTTAAACTTGTTTGGAGTCTTTGGATGAACACCTTGCTCTCTCATAAGCCTAAAATAATAAATACTTTAACTCCAAGACAATGCGAGAGCTCATAGCAGATTACTACAAGCATTTATTGACACACAACCCATGATCTCACACACTTGGGCACTTCTTTGATGTATCGGTCATACGCGAGTGTGTTCTTCCCGTAGTTGATCTGCTTCTGGCGCCGCACGAGTACGGCCTCGTCGGTCTCGATGTCGCCTTTAGCCGCAGAGTCTTTTGAGTTTTGAGAGTCTCTGGAGTCTGAACTGGGGGAACAAGAAGAGCTCGGGTTACGACTCAAGCCCAGACCAGTTACACCCGAAGACCCAGATACACACTGCCCTTCATAAGCTTTGGATCATTACTCCAGTCTTCAGGGTCACATGATCCTTCACTATCAGTATAATATGATGATATTGCTGCTCAAGAAACATTTCTCATTATCAATGTTGAAAACAGTCATCTACATTATTTCAGGACTCTTTGATGAACAGAAAGTTCAAAAGAACCGCATTTATCTGAATTAGAAAGCTTTTGTAACAAACACTTTAGATCTACTAGAACTACTTTTAGTTCAAAAGCTTGGGGTCAGTAGAATTTTTTTTTTTTTTTTTTTTAAGAATCAATACTTTTATTCATCAAGGATGAATTGATCAAGAGACTTTTAAAAACATAAATCTTAGATCGCTCTGTCTGCTAAACCCCTTCCAGCTCTCATTGGTCCGTATGGTGATGATGTAATATGTGGGTGTGCTCTGAGGCTCCACCCTCTTTGGTGTAAATCTTTGATTCATTTCTTCTGTTCAGTCCGTCAAGGTCAGACACGAGTAAAAACATGAACACACTGGAGAGGCACTTTATATTAGAAAATTAAGTTTTAATTTAATTGAAAGCGACACAGGCAGTTTTTTTCATGTTTAATATTCTAAATATGCTTGATTTTAAGCAATACATTGTAAAAAGTGCCATTTAAATCCAGTGATGTGACTGGAGTGCTGAATTGCAAAGCTGCTGCAAACATATCCACATCGCTTTCCTCACGATAACAAAAAACACATCAACAGAAAAGCCAGCCGTTCATACGATGATAGTGATGTGGAGGTTTGCAACATGAAAAACAGTGAAACGTCTCTTTCAATGAGAATTACTACCTCATTTTCTACTATAAAGCGCCTCTCCAGTGTGTTCCTGTGTCGCCTCTCCAAAATGTTTTGACCTTGACGGACTGAACAGAAGAAATTACTTAGAAGACTTACACCTCAGGGGGCGGAGCCTCAGAGCCACACCCCACCTATTACATCATCACCATATGGACCAATGGGAGCTGGAAGGCGTTTAGCAGACAGAGCAAACTTTCTGGACAGTTCACTTTAGCAAGCGGTTTTGAACTCCCGAAACAAACTTCGTTATGGCCTGAATGGACGTCAAGCGATTTCGTTCATAGATTTAGCTTGAAGTACATCGGAGCCGCAAGTAATTTAAGAAATAAAAAACCCTGCCATTGTCACCAAACCCCCCCAAACTCACACCACAGTTTGAGCCGATGTTCCTGCATTGAGCTGGTCAAGACGCTCAAACTAACAGTGCAATGTTTTGAAAGCACATAGTCTTCAGAGGAGTCAGCATCGGGTTAGCAGCAGAGAGGATTTTAACACGGGAAAGTTGCACCAGCTTTTTGGAGACGTAAACACAGAATATGTTACAATCACAAACCTTCCAGATGAGAGTTTTCTGTCTCTCTGAGGAACATCTACTGCAAGAATCCTTCTCCTGTATCTGGAAAAGAGAAATCACCAATTAACGGCTTATCAATCACGCCTGTACATTCATATCAACAAATCTAATGTACATTTAGCCAAGAAAAATGGTCATGCATGTAATATAAATCTGATTTGATTAAAAAACATAAATGAAGCGAGGCAACGCACCGGTGCATATCCCGCCGGACGTCTGAGCGCATCTCCTCGGCCTCGACCTCGTCGCCCCAGTTCTTCACCCTCGACCACCGGCCCGTCGCTCTCCCGGGGTCGTGAAGCTGCAACACATCACATCACAGCCGTTTAGAGGACCCAAAACTGAACATCACCCCATGATTTACTCACCCTCAGGACATCAGAGCCGTTTATGAGCTTCTTCTTCCAACCAGACACTATCAGTTTTATTAATATCCTGGCTCTTCATAATGGGGGACGAGATTTTAAGCATTAACCCTTTAGAACCTGAAGCTAAAATGTTTTTTTTTTTTTTTTTACATATTTTGATTTTTTTTTACTGTAAAAGTCTAAAACAATGTGCTATCTTCATGTGCAAGGTGTCATCTTTTTCAGAAAAGATGAACTTTCAACAAATTACAGTTATTGACCATTATTGTGTGTGGTGAGTTTATAAATATAATTTAAATAGACAAAAAAAAAAAAAAACGAGAATCAATTTCCTGATTTTTATTAGGGATGCATCGATCCCGATATTCAGTATCGGTATCGGCTCCGATACTGCCATTTTTGCCGGATCGGGTATCGGTCAGACGAGGCCGATCCAAATCCGATATTGTGCGTATACTATTCTGTGCTATTGTTAAGCCCCACAAAAGGGACAAAAACATTATAAAGCACCATAAAGTTGTTGTGCACTATATTATAAGTGTTCTGAAGCCATTATATAGTATAATGTGAGATAGAAATTTATATTTAAGTCATTAAATTCAAGATCACGTACACTTTTCCCTCCGCTGCGGCTGTCAGTCATTCTCCAGTCAGCATCAAGCAGCGCGTCGCGTTCGGTACGACGGTCAACACGATGAAAAACTCTCTCCAAGATGATTCAATGTTACTATAATTATACTTGATCTGTAGATAAAGGTCTATGGTTTTGCATTAAACAACTTTATCTTGCTGGACTTCATGTTACTTTCTACCGGGTGTCTCTCACAACACTGCAGTAGAGTCAGAGCATTATAATTGTTCTTCACGCGCACAGTAACTGACATTTAAAACTGTTAAAAGAAAATGCTCAAACTATTGCATAGATAGATACTGTATAATACACTACGCATCAATATGTCTTTCCTTTGTGCTTTGAACTTTTGAATGCGGACTCGAAGCGCTGCGCTGTGACTCGTGTTGCTTTAAGCGCATCATTCTGCGCTCGGGATGCGCATAAGCGCTGTGTGCCGCACTGTACTGGAGCCTTTCATATCATAATACAGCGACGCAATGAACGATTATTAATAGCCTTTCTAGCTCTGTCCTATATATCATGTTGCTGCCTCATTAAACCGCTGTGCTATACATTTAAAACATGTCTCAATTTTATAGTAGGCCTAGGCTATATATAAAATAATTAATATTTTTGATTTATGTTATCTTGTTTTTCATTAATGCATTTTACAACAATACAAAGAGCAATGTGTAACGTTTTAACAAATTTAGTGTTACACTTATTGTCTCATATTTGTTCCTCACTAAATGTTTGTTTCATGTTCAGATTTAATAAAATTATTGTGCACTTGTGATTTTTTTCTAGACTAAATTTTACTGCTGAATTATCCACTAATCTAGTTTATAATAGCATTTTTGTCACAGATTATGATCATATTTTTTTTATTTGTTGTTTTTCTTTATAATGAAGTTGTCTGTATTAAGTAGATTGTGTTTAACACACAAAAGAGTGATTATCAGTTCAACACACAGAGTTATAGAAATTCTACTTGATTAAAAAGAAAAAACTGTGCTGGTATCGGATTGGTATCGGTATCGGTCGATACTCAGAATGTTTGGTATCGGATCGGATCGATTCTGAAAAAAGGGTATCGTTGCATCCCTAATTTTTATTAGAAAAAAAACAGAAACTCACGAACGAACGAAAGAAACTAACACTTTAAAGTTGAAAAATGAAGTATAATACAACTATACAAGTCTTTTTTGTGACATTGGGTTGCACAGTTTTCATTTAGGACACTTTTTTCATACACGCACACATATAAATGCGTCCATTCATATTAGGCACGCACACACACGCATGCATACACCACATGTAAAGATACGTGAAAAAGTAACGGCCATCCGCCTCCCAAGTTTCATTAAAAATCATCCCCAATCCCCTCTTCTGCGGTCTACCACTTCTTTCGCCATGTATTTGTTCCGTATTTGAAAAATCCGTATCTAAAGAGTTTTAGAGCATGTCTGAGGATAACCAGCTACGGCTGAACTCATAAGCATACAACATATCATTTCGAGTGAAAAAACGAAGAGAAAATGGTAAAAAAAGGCAAAGGTACAAGACTGTGTACATATTTTCATTTCCGAGCGAAGGAACTACTCATCCCATAAACCACCGCGCCTCACTGAAGTCGACTGAAGCCAACCGCGAAAGAGCCTTTTGAGTGAATTTTATATAGTAAATGTGTAGTTAATAGCAGTTCTTTCAGTAATAATCGTGTAAATAAAAATAATAATATATTGTGTGCGTGTGTGAAAGCGGTTAACGATAGCGTTAGCAACATGGTGCAGCTCAGTCATCAACACACGTGTGTTCAGTCAGTGTGTAACGTTAGTTTGTGTGTTTATTTCAAAGCCCTTTATGACACAGGACACTCTGCTGACAGGACAGGTTGAGGTCCATGCTCATTTTCATGAGGTTATAGTTCATCCTTAATTGTAATAACATTTAATGTAGTTTCTTAATATCCACAACAAGTGAAAAATAAAAAGTGATGGTCAGCAAACCAGAAAGTGCACAGCGCCACCGGTCCGGTGCATGGTCTGCTCTTGGACCGTCATATTCAGTTTATTAACTTGCCATGAATTATTACACAAATGTTCAGTAAATGCATGAAGAGGTAACGTTATGCCTAGGCTTAATATTGTTTTGACAGTGGCATCATAAAATGCTTGATATGACTCATACCATATGAAGGCTACAGTAGCCTATCTAAAGTGAACGATAAGTAAGGGATAATGTAAGGTTGTTATAGCGAATACAACTCGCTAAAGGCTGATTATGAGCCCGAAGCGAAGCTGAAGGGAGTTGTATTCGCTATAACCACCAACTCGCTATACATTATCCCGCTTATTACATGGCTACCTACCAAATAAAATAAATAATTTGACACAAAATATTAATTTAAAAAGGATGTATTGATTTATAAACTATTTATATGGCTTCCCGCTAAAGAAAACAGTCCGTTCCGTCTCTTCTGTTAGAATCCTGCTTCCATGGCAACGCTCTGACCTTCGCGGGGTTTACACGACATCCACCAATCAGATGCATCACTGTGGGATTGTGGGTAATGAAGTACTTATCCAAGACATCGCGAATAAAAGGCATTTATCTCAAATCAAGGTTAGTGCCCCATGAACTTTTGGCGTTTATATGAGCATATACAATCGCTTAGTACAGCCGTTGCTGGTTTTAAGTCTACCATGTATGGTTACGTTTTTATGGCTTATACCCCAAATGTCTATGGAGAAATTGTATTGAATTTTTACTTCCGGCACCGGCTGTGGGCAGGACTGTGATGCTCTATATGAATGGTTTTGATAGTGCAAACGGTTGAAGAGTACATGTTACAAGTTACTGAGCCTCTTTTACTTATTTATATTTTCTTTCTTATTCTATGATTCTTGTCTGATTAAGACATTTCATATTTTGTATTATAAATACACAAGTATTTTGTTCAATAAAGTTTTTGGTAAAAAAAGAAGCTTCTTCTCCATGTTTAGTGCATCTCCGGAATTACAGCGCCACACACTGGTCTGGCGTGTATACTACATCGCTTTAAGTTGGTTTCGCGTGTACGCAGATATTTCCTGAGACGATGCCGTTTAAAGAATTTGTATTTTAAAACGAGGGGGAAAACAGATCAGAGAGGGAAAGCTCTGGCTTCGTGTGGATGTGGCCTCAGCTTATGCTAATCCTGCATCTATGTGCCGGGTCAGAGGTCACTCGACCACAAGAACTAGACTCACGTACGGCCGTTACCAGAAGCCAGAGATCATAGTTTCTAAAGTTATAAACATGGATATTTGTCTTACAAAAACGTATCTCTTCACTTCAGAAGGCCTTTATTGGAGTCGTATGGATTAACTTTTATGATGATGGTTGCACTTTTTTGGACTTCAAAACCGAAACGGCCATTCACTCCCATTATAAAGCTTGGAAGAGCCAGGACATTTTATTAATATAACTCTAATTGTATTCGTCTGAAACAAGAATAATCTCATATACACCTAGGATGGCTTCAGGGTGAGTAAATCATGGGATAATTTTAATTTTTGGGTGAACTATCCCTTTAACTGACCATCATTCGGATGCCAGGATGAGATTAGATGCACTTTAATTAAATTAGCAAAGAGGTTAGAATTGATGAATCTGATAAACTGAACAAAAAGTCAAAGCAAAGGTGCCTCTCTTGAGAAAGTGTGTGTTTCGTGCACAGGTTACTGGGATCGGAGACTGAACGCACCTCTCGGGTCTGCGTGAACATCTCTGATCTTCTTCAGCTTTCCTCAGACTACCATCTGCCCCGCGCTTCCTACACTGGGACCATCGTGAAGCGCCTTTGTTCCTTCAAACAAGACAAAAGACATGAGAAGCATTAATAAAAGAGTGATTTTTACACATTATCTGAACATTGAACATGCATTCAAATATGAGCAGTTTATTCATTTTTTTTGTAAATAATGAACTCATGCAAAAACATTAATCATTATACACACTTGTCCACAAAATCTGCCGTGCTATAGATATATTTTTGCAACAAAAAGCAACTTATTAACCTAAAACAAGCTATTTCTGTTTAAGTTAGCCTTTGTTTTCAAGGCGCCACAAATAATCTGCTGTCAACCACACACACTGCTCACTACTACAACAGAAATATACCGACTGAATGAATCAGGCACACTGAGAGAGAAAGTTTAATGTAGTTTTAATGAATGCGGTGGTAAACACGTCTGTTCTCATGGCGCCAAATACTCATTTACACTCCAAACGAAGGCGGGAGAACTTCACACCTCGTTCATTACTGCAGAAATATGCCCATAATTAAAAGAGTTAGGGATAACATGGGTGGGGAACTAAAAGACGTTAAAAGGAGTGCAAAAACGCATGTTTTAATGACCAAAATACACTAAATGTTGCACTCCGGAAGACAATAGCTCACTTTAGTGTCTTGCTATGCTAGCAAACCGTGCAGCAATAAAGTCATAAACCATGAAAAGCGAAAACAACCACACACACACACACCAAGGTTTGAAATGATTACCTGTTTTCGTCAGGTTTGCAGTCGTTTTCGTAGCTGTAACTTTGCTGTTCGGACATTTCTTCAAGCGAAAGTGATACACCGCACACACACACGAACAGCAGCCGGGTTTGGATTAAACCGCGCCAACGTCCCGCAGTGTACGTCAACATCCAGGTCACGTGACACTCGAGGGGCGGCGCTAGTGACGTACTCGCACATAGCCGCGCCCACATCCGTCGATCTTCACATCATCGGGATTGTTTATTCCTCTCAGTCTATAGTGTGTAGATCACATCAAGAGTTGAGCGCGTAAAATCACGCAAATGCTCGGTGTTTCCGCTTTAGAAAGATGTGCCGGGAATCCAAACAGACAAAGCCCACAAGGGCTGTCTGGAGCCCTATTCTCTTTTTTAAAAAATGTTTGACAATGAAGACATCTGTCATTTGTTTTTCTCTTGTAATGTTTCATCAATTTTCTGGAATTATTTGAGCTCTTATTGTTTTTCTAAAGTTAATATGAATGGTAATGCATTAAGGATTTCATTTGTCTTTTTTGAAAACCCAAACAAATCTTTAGAAACTACTGTTGACTTCCTTATCCGTGTGGCAAAGTTTTACTTTCACAAACAAAGATTTCTTAAGAAAATGCCTATTTTTATAGATTTCTTATGTGAAGTAAAATATTTAATCAAATCACTAAGAATAATTGATAACAGAAAATGTACTTCTTTTTGAAGAAAGATGAGATCTTTCATACCATGATTTATATATATATATATATTTGTATTTTTTCTTCTTCTCTGTTTCGTTCTTTCTATTATTGTCCTATTGTGGCAAGATACGAATTTACTTGTATGTATAACATGCACAATTTTAGATTTGTTCTGATTTCTAAGAGATGCGTCACATGTTTGCACTATTGTAATGAAAATTCTTGAAAAAAAAGAAAAAAGATATGGATTTAAGGTATGAATAAAACATTGTTTAAATATGAAAAAAAAAAAAAAAAAAAAAAAAAAGATGTGGTGGGAATCCAAACAGACAAAGCTCACAAAGGGCTGTCTGGAGCCCTATTCTCTTTAAAAGAAAATGGTTTTGATCCCATTAATGAAGGTGGACGAGTAATATGTACGTCATGAAGAGACTGATGGGGCTTTCGTTTTAAAAACTAATTTGTTCTTCTTTCATACAAGAAAAACTCCTACTTAACCTCAGAATAGATCTTCTGTCAAAAAAGCTTCAATCTTCAATCGAAAAAAAAAAATGCACTGCATTAACCATGCTTGCATTTTAATGCATTTTATTTTTATGGGCTGAAATTCAACATGGTTGTAGGCTATTTTTAAGATATTTTTTCATACATTTCATTATAAAAAAATTAAAAATCCATATTACCTCTCAGATTTTACTTTCAAAATGTTCATTCTGTTACAAACACAACCTATAATATTCGACAGGCAATTTTCGGTCCATTTCATTTCGCTTTGCAAATTCAGTGCTTCAAATTCGACAGAAAATTCAACATTTCACATCCAGGAACTGCAGGAATATCAATAGATTGCCGATGCGCCTCAATCAGCCCCCTAACTTCCCTAGCTGGTGAATCGGTTTATCGTGTTCACTAATTAGGACACTGTTAGGACAGTAAAGCCCCCATGAAATCGAAATAGAGTTTTTTGGCTTTTATTATGAATGCCTTAAGGCTATTATAAGCTAATGTGCTCCAAAACAATGACAAAATTCATATTTAGAAGATATAAGTGTTCAAAACTTAAAGTCTCTTATACTTCCGCCAATATGGATCCATGATTTTGAAAATCACTCTGCACTTTATTCTCATCATAACTTTCCAATATGGGGAGATTTCTGGCTTTTTTTCTCTTTTGTTATCTAATAAAGTTGTTGAAGTGTCTATAAAAAAAATGTCACAATTGCTATCCAGTTAATGATAAACTTGCTAAATTTGATAATAGTATGTTGTCCCCAGTTTGAACTGAAGACACACTTCATCACTTGTTTTGGGACTGTGTGTATTGCAAAGTATTTCGGGTTGACTTTTCAAAATGTGTTAAAAGGATCTATCTTCAAAATTCTGTGTAAAACAAAAATTGTGTTTAGATCCTTCTCATTTAAAATTTGTAATTAATTTACTACTTCTTGCCAACGTTTATATTCACAAATATACATTTTCAAAGAAAAATCCTTCTTTTTAATGTTTAAGAAAGAGTTTGGTAACATTTAAGCTAATTTAATATTCTTCGTGGTTTTGTCTTGTAACTCTCATTATTGTCAATTATTGTTCATTACTGTTTTGTCTTGTTTTTATATTTCTTATTGTTGCATAATAATAAATAAATAAATAAAAATATCCAATCAAATGCTCTCTAGAATCTAAAGCTCCGCCCCTTACATTATAAACACGCTGAATCTGCAACTGAAATCAGTCACTTGTTCACACATTTACTATTTTCTACATAGTGACTGGCACACAGTGCACTATATAGGGGATAGGGAACGATTCAGACAGATAAGCTGGGGTGAATGAAGTCTGGTTTCATGTCAGTGTCACGTAAACCGCCGCAAATCCGGTCCAGAGACACGATACACAGAGCGGATTAAAAAAACGCATCGGACCCATTGAATTCTGCACAGAACTGTATTTTAAAGCGATCTGGAGGAGATCAGGAGGAGAAACGATTAGACAGACTCATTAGAAACAGCACTGATGAGTAGAAGAGAAAACACCATCATGCACCAACATAACTTACACACTTTTCAAACCACACATCCTCGGCATGATTAAAGGAGAACACCGGGCAATTTTTAAGTTAATCTTGATCGTTATACCTGTGTGAGTTCTGTCTATAGAAAAAGAAACGAACCGGATTGGTGCTTGCAACACGGAGCTGCTACCGCTAATGCCCAGAGCTCACTCAGCTAACGGCAGTTATGGGGCATATTCATAAAAAATTGTGTGTGTGCCTCTTAACAGACACAACATGCAATTAAAATGTCTGTCCAACATGAACAGGGTCCTTACATGACAACAAGATGCGTTTAGCAACTTAGCCATTGTTTAAATTCCCCTAAATAGTGTTTTAGAGACGGCTAGCTGTAGTCTCGCGCTGAAGTCCCGTGGGAACGCCCGTTGTAGCCGGAAAAGGTAAATAGAAGTGTGTGTAGGCGGAGGAGCGTCGTGTGTGTGTGTGAAGAGTGGTGATCGGAGTTGCTCACAAATGAAGAAGAAATGGTTCGTAACGTAACTATGGAGAATATAGAAGATTTTGAACACATGGAAGAGGCTTTTGAGTTTGATGGTCGTCCTTATTTATTCGAACCCGAGTATACAGACAAAGAACTAGCCTCACACTCTTCAGTCAACAATACCTTTCTCCGGCTACAACGGGAGTTGCCACGGGACTTCAGCGCGAGACTACAGCTAGCCAAGAAGATTACTAAAATGTGTCAATACTTTAATGAATTTAAACATTCTTTCATTATTGTATGACTTGTTAAATGGTTACTTAACCCTCTGGCGACCAAGGTGTTTTTGGGGTCCTTGAGATGTTTTGACATGCCCTGATATTTGTATTTTTTTCAGTTGCTTATAAACATATTAATGGCAAAGGTGTAATTACACTATTTAGCACGAACATGGCTATCATAATATGTGAGCAACATGTGTGTACATGCATTTTTGAGAAAATATTATTTATGCATGGTTATTCAAAAAACTCAAACTTACATTTTCTGATATAAGACCACATACGACCAACTTCACATATTCCCACAATACTTTTGACTAATGGATGTTGTCGCTTAAGAGTTTTTACTTCAAAATAATCTGAAAATCATCCGGGCTAATCGTTCACATTAAACAATAGATTGATTTAAATTTTGTAAGACACTTTTTGTTTGGAAAGGCAATATGCAGGTGGGCATATGCATGAATAATGTCCTAATTCACACCTGAGAAGACAAAGACCTACTAATGCTGCATACTAATGAGCCTTTCATTCAGGTGTCACTGAGCCACAAGAAAGAATGCAAAGACAACACACACACACCACACACATATACACATATACATATATGTGTAATATTTCGTGTTTGGCTGGTTAAGAATGAGTGCTACCAGAATGGTGTGTCGATTAGAACACAGGAATGAGTCCAGAAGTTAATTCTCAATTGATTTATTGCCATTTGCTTTCTTTCTTCATTATCCCATTTCCTTGATATGGCTTTACAATTGCTGCATATTGCTGGTGTCTACAATCAAACAAAGTTAACTTTACTGATACAAATTATAATAATAAGTATACATTCACATAAACAAAGGAAATCTTTAAACAAATCAACAGTTACCAAAAATCATATCAATACAAAAAGTTTAAATAAACTTACAAAGTCTTAGACGCAGCAAACACATGCAGCAAGCAGAGGAGCAAACAGTCAGCACAAAGAGAGACACACTAGTAAGGTTGATTGGTAAGGTAATTATCCTCAGGTGAGGGAAGTTTCCAGGAAGTGGGCGTTGTCTCCCAGTAGAGTGACTAATTGGGATTTTTAACAGCCGCCCTCAAATATGACAACATATTTGTTCAAAGAAATCCCACTCATACAGTAGCATCAGTGGGAAAGGCAGGGAGAACGATTAATCGGCTAACTGGACGGATAAATTGTTTGCCATTTATGACGATCTCAGCCACTCGAATGCGGCCATCAGAACTGGGCAGGACCTTAGCGACTGTCCCTATGGGCCAGGAACTACGAGGGAGCTGAGGATCCATCACATAATGACGACAGCAGACGTTGAGATAGAGGGACCATCCGTTTTCCACTTCTGACGGGACTGAAGGCTTGGGAGATAATCCTTGAACCTGTCAGCTAGGATCTGACTGTGTCTCCACTTCCTATGGGTCAAGAGCTCAGAGTCGGGCATTCATTACTTGTGGAAGGGACGCGTCTCGCCGCCCCATCAGAAGAATATTTGGCGTTATCGGATCCGTGTCCGAGATGTTCGATGACACGTAGAAAAGGGGTTTTGAATTCATTATCTCTTCCACTTCTATAATTACAGTGTGAAGGACTTCCTCGGTCACAACTTGAGTTCCCAAAGTAACACGCAAGGCATTTTTAATAGACCTCACCTCACGTTCCCATGTTCCTCCAAAGTGAGGAGCATGTGGCGGATTAAGTGAGAACTTGATCTGCTGCTGTGCCAGTTTGAAGTGCAGGGGGCAAGTAGAGCATAGGCTTCTCTGAGCTCCCTTTCGCCACCTCGGAAATTTGTTCCCTGGTCGGATATAAGTTCATGAGGACGTCCTCGCCGGGCTACGAATCGCCGAAGGGCTAGAAGGAAACGGTCAGTGTCGAGACTAGACAGGAGCTCAAGATGGACACATCGGGTGGTCTGACATTTAAAAAGAATGACCCATCTCTTCTCGTGCCTTCGGCCTATCTTGATGGTGAAAGGGCCAAAACAGTCCATACCAGTTGACCAGAAGGGGGGCTTATGGAGACGGAGTTTAGAGGCAGGCAAGTCCGCCATGCGAGGAACAGAGGGAGAGCCTTTCCATTTCTTACAATCTACACATCTTTGCTGAACCCTCTTTACAGCTTGACGGCCACGTAAAACCCAGTATTTCCGCCGAAGATGGGCAAACACTCTTTGTGGCCCAGGAAGACGCAAAGAAGAATAAATTCCCAAGATGATCAGTGAGGTAATATGATTCTTAGGATCCAAAACAATTGGGTGGATAATATCAGGCTCAAGATCCTCACTCTGATGGAGTCGGCCGCCCACTCAATCCTGTAGCCTGCTTTTTTTAGTCAACTGGAGCATCCGGTCTGAGCGAACGCTGGCGTGTTCTGACAGCCGCTGCTCTCCTGCTATCCTTTTGTTTTCGTGACAAACTGTGGACTAATTATGGACTACTCAAGCGTGTAGTTTACATTTTTTTTTGGATCCTTTGAGTTCATCCTGCAGGTTTTTTTAACGCTGATTTTAAACGCATGAATTACGGTGCTGTTTATAAATCGTCTCTGTATCCCTTCAGTCAAGCTGCTACCTGCCAAACGCGAGCTTTCGCCACCGAAGCAATCAGGCTACCTCAACTGTTTTCCGTGAGTAAGCTTCCACTTTCTCTCGGACTATAGGTTGCCATATGCTAGTCAGGTTGATATGGTCTTAGAAAGGGCTGTATCTTTCACATACTTGCATTGTGTAGTAGTTTAGCTGCCCGGTGTGCTGGCTAACGTGGTTTTAAAACCTGGCTGGGTATGCGCGACTCTAGGATGATCATCCTCTTTTTATTGCCCGTAACATTTTTATCTGCTTCTTTTTATTTTTGCGCGCCGTCTCAAGAAACTTTGCTGCCTTTTTGTCGGTGGGGGTTTTTATGACATGACTTTCTATTCGTCGTTGGATCTGCATCATCTGAACCCTAAAGTTCGCCCATCGCTGCCCACTAATCTTTACAATCACTGCGCTGTTCTTGGCATCGCCCGCCGGCCTCGTTACATACATCGGGGCTCCCACAAACATTGTACTGGGCTCACTACCTCAGTTCACTCAGTTGATGGATGTATTATCCCCGTTGTCTGGTCTTCCTCTCGTCGGCTGTATACAAAATCTCGCAGAGAATGCGTAAATACTAACTCTGCAAATCACCGTTCTCTGGAATATGCCCCACTTGGGGCTCTATCACCAGCTAAAACTTCCTCTGCACCAGCTCAGCCTTCAGTGAAAATGGCTCTAGTAAACGCTAGATCACTATCAAATAAAACATTCATTATGAACAACTTTTTTCTCATCTTATGCCTTGGATTTTCTGTTTGTGACTGAAACCTGGTTGAAATCTGACGATTTTTCGTCTCTGGGTGAACTATCTCCTCCTGACTGTTCCTTTTACAGCTCTCCCAGGCCAAATGGTTCTGGTGGTGGTCTAGCTGCAATCTTCAAGAAGTCATTTAAATGTCAACTACTGCCCGTAGATACTTTTTCCAGTTTCGAGGCACAACTACTGCACATCAACCATAATGGTCCTCTAATTTGCATCCTGATTTACAGACCACCCAAAGTCAGCACAACGTTCATCCATGAGCTCTCAGACTTCCTGTCAAATCAAGTGTCACGCTGTGATAGACTGTTGGTTTTGGGGGATTTCAATATCCATGTTTGCTGCCCTTCTAAACCTATGGTTAGAAATTTTATGAATCTCATTGAAAAAGGACGGGCTACTAGGGCTGGGTATCGAGTTCGATACTTTTTAGGTACCGACCGAATTGTCTCGGTACTACCGAGTATCGAAACATGTCTTGTTTTTCGGTACCACATTTCGATACCTAAGGGGTTAATCTAGTCAATGTCACCGAAACAATGAATCAGCATGCAGCATGATTGGCTGTGGCGGAAAAAACACTAACGTTAGTTTACGCGGTTGCCTAGAGAGACGTGGCTTGTCGCACGTGAGGCTGTAGTGTGTGTGTGTGTGTGTGTGTGTGTATCCCAACCCAGATAGATAGAAAATATGTGGAAAAGATAAACATTGTACCTACCTATGTACCACACTCGATGCCAGAAGCACGCGATGCAATATTTTCGAAAAGATAATTGCTGCCAAGACCGGCAACACTTGAGAGTGTTTATCCGTCTTCGACTGCAAGAACTGGAGCGCGTCACAAATTAACCGAAACTCAGCGTACTAGGATACTTGACTCACAGACACGAGAAGGCATATAGACTTAAATATAGGTTCAAATATGTCTACTTTTAAACGAAACAATTAGAAAGAAATAGTTTGCTTATGCAATCCATAGCCGCGCGTGCGTGTTCACTACAAGGCTACTACAGGAATGACGATCGAGGCAACATCGCCATATTCATCTTTGCAGACAACACAATCAGTAAATAATAAAAAGTTTTAAATATATCCATGCTATTTTTTCCCGACACATCCATAATCATTAGGCTACTTTCGTTACTGCTTTGCGGCAAGCTTTATGCAGGTTTTTTTTGAGCGCGTATAGTTTGCACCCCAGTATTTAATTCAATTCACATTTATTTGTATAGCATTTTTCACAAAACATATCGTTTTTAAAGCAGCTTTACAGAAAATGCATGTGTCTAAATTACAATTTAGAGTGATCTGTTAAAGGTGACTGTGTGTGTAATGCATTTCAATTAATTTTCATTGTTTTCATTGTTAAACAATGCATTAAGAAAGAAACAATGAGCTCATTGAAGTAAATAATACATGTTGTTAAATGATTAGGAGACATAGAAAACTGTAGCATTGGTGCTTTTTTACTGACTCAAAATATGAGTGTAAAAAAGTCAACAAACTGAAAAAAAGGTAATGTAATATTGTTAAAATAGGATTTTAGGATTTTCATAAAATTGGTATCGAAAAAGGTATCGTTCAGGAACCGGTATCGAAGTCAAGGTATCGGTATCGGTATTGAAAATTTTGTTACGATACCCAGCCCTACGGGGCTACAGGTCTCTTATTAAATTTTAAAAGATTGTCTTGCCACCTATCAAAAGTCGGTCAGTGATGCAAAATCTCAATATCTTTCAAATGTAATTGCTATGAATGCAAACAGGCCAAAAGTTCTTTTTAAAACTATAAATTCAGTTCTTAATCCAGCCACCTGCTCAGCTCCTGTTGGCAATCTCGAGACCTGTATAGAATTCTTATAGGTTTCTTTGTACAGAAGATACCAGATCTCACCTCTCTCCTTCTGACCACGACTGTTTCTCCCCTGATCTCTCCTTCTAGTAATTTTACTAGTTTTAAACTAGTGTCTCACCTGCGCTGTGCCTGGTGCTTAAAAAAACCCCTGCACTTTTAACTATTATAAACAGTTCTCTGTTTAGTGGGGTTTTTCCTGAGTCTTTTAAACATGCTTCTGTACAGCCCCTGCTAAAAAGATCTAACCTTGATCCATCTGTTCTTAGTAACTACCGGCCAATTTCTAAACTCCCATTTATTTCAAAGGTTTTAGAGAAGGCAGTGCTCTCACAGTTTTACTTCTTACTTAGATGCTTTTAACATTTTGGATAAGTTCCAATCTGGTTTCAGAGCACTTCACAGTACAGAGTCAGGCTTGCTTAAAGTTACGAATGATCTATTGTTGTCTACGGATTCAGAGTCATCTGTCATTCTGTTACTGCTAGATCTGAGTGCAGCTTTTGACACTATTGACCATGACATCCTCTTGAAACGACTTCAATATACAGTAGGGGTTCAAGGCACGGCATTACAATGGTTTTAACTCTTATTTAAAGGGCAGGACGTTTTTTCAGTAAATATCGGGTCGTTTACCTCACCTACTGCACCCGTCCCTTATGGTGTTCCCCAGGGTTCTATTCTTGGCCCTTTGTTGTTTTCACTATACATCCCCTGGGCTCCATTCTCCAGAAACATGGCATAAACTACCACTGCTACGCCGATGACTTACAACTTTACCTTCCAATCAAACTTGAAAATTATTTCTCTATACAACGTCTTTTTTTCATGTCTTGATGAAGTGAAAATTTGGATGGCGAACAATTTACTGCAACTAAACACTGACAAAACTGAGGTGCTTCTGCTAGGCCCCGCTGCACTCAATACTACTCTGAAAAGTAGGTTAGGCTCGCTTAATGATAGCTTACAACCCTATGTAAAAAATCTAGGGGGTCCATTTTGATCCTTCACTACAATTTGACAAGCAGGTGAACACGGTTTGTAAAGAGAAGCTTCTTCCACCTCAGATCTGTTGCGAAGGTAAAACATTTTCTTTCTCAAAAAGATCTTGAAATTGTCATCCACGCACTAATCTCTTCTAGACTGGACTACTGTAATTCTCTGTATGTCAACCTTCCTCAAAGCACTATCTCGGCTTCAGATGGTCCAAAATGCGGCAGCTAGACTGCTGACAGGAACAAAAAAACGGGAGCATATCACTCCTGTTCTTGCTTCTTTGCACTGGCTCCCTATCCCTAATTCAGAATTGACTTTAAGGTCCTTCTTTTTGTATATAAGGCTCTACAAAAATCAGCCCCGGATTATCTCTGTGAACTTATCCAGCCATATACAACCTCTAGGTCAGGGGTCGGCAACTGGCGGCCCGCGGGCCAAAACTGGCCCGCCAGCAATATTTTCTGGCCCGCCGGATTATTTTGGAAGTCCGTTTTTTTTTTTTTTTTTTTTTTTTTTTACTATAACGGTTTACAAATAGGCACCGTGAATTAGTGATGCCGGGGATGATCCAAAATGAGCGACGAGTGCCTGCGGTCACCCGCGGTTACGAGTCATCCAAAAATATTTTTTAATGATAGGCTATTCGGGTCGCGGTCGGTCGGGTCGTTTGAAATAAAGATGCCAATTAAACCATTGTAATTTATATAGTACTAGACATAATGTTCTATGAAATACATAGGGCCTAGGTCTACACTTTATTGGCTGAATAACTGCGCGAGGATGACGCACGAGCTCAGTCTGCAGAGATGACAGTGGGAAATCCTTATTTACCTGAATGTTGAGCGCGTTATTAACTTTTGAATAAGAGCTGACGCGGGACAAAATGCCCGATTTCCCAAAACGTTGAACTGAGCAATGCCATTGTGCCATTTTAATAGGCTACTTTTAAACGCATATAGCTCAGTAATGCGAGTTTTATGTATTTTCTGAGAGGGGGGCGGGGGTTTTGTTGGGAAAGTCGGGGGAGAGACGCACACGTCGATTAGACTGGATAAACACATGCAGCATCTTAATTGTTAAGAAAATGAAACGAAATAAATGAATAAATCAAGCCTTTCCCAGATAGCAAACTGACATCGAATCAATGTGGGAAACGACGTTTCTCGTGACATTGAAACAACATCGTTTTGCTCATCGAATTAACGTTGAATCAACGTCAGACACACCATTCAACCGCATTTCAATGTTGAATCGATGTTTTATTTTCGGTGTAATAACGTTCTGAAGTTGATTCAACGTTGAAATTTGATTGATGATTGATACTAACCTTTACAACTAAAAATCAACGTTGAATCGACATCGGTCTGCTATCTGGGTTATTACAAAACACAGCATTCAGAAAAATGCGCACCCCTAGTTCCTACGTCTATGGCCCAATATGCGGGCCAGGAAGCGGGTCGGGTACAATATTTTCTTTCTTTTGTTTGCGGTCCGAGTTGCGGGCGGGTTGAAAACGTCGGGTCGGGTGCGGGTTGTTTATACATTGACCCGCGCATCACTGCCGTGTAGGCTATCATTCGTTCAATCGTTTTTTTCCCCCCAAATTAAAACCAAAAATAAAAAAATGAAAAACGACTTGTTTTTGAGATTTGAGATTCTGAAAACGAGATCTAAATTTTAAAGCAGGTGAACACTTTTAAGCTTTTACTTTTAAGTAGCCTATTTTTAAGCGGTTGCTGAATTGAACCTTGTGGGAGCGGGACGGAAAAAAAACAGTCCCGCGCAGTCAGGACCTCTTGTGTCCCGAATAAATAATAATTTAAAAAAAGGAATAAAGTTTAAAAGTTGTACAGTCCATTGGTAATACAATGCTAAATCAGATATATATGTACAATAACATGTCCAACAATGGATTTAAATAGTACATGGGGGTTTAATTTATCGTTAATGAGATGTATCCGCGGCATTTTCTCGTGTGCTTAAATGGTCCAGTGGTAGAACTTTCGTCAAGTGTGTAAAAGGTTCTGGTTCTAATCTGCATTTGTATACTTTTTTTTTTTTTTCGTTTTTTTCTTCTTCATCAAAACCGATTATGCTCATCAGTGGTTGTATATAAGTAGTAGGGACACGTTTGTGTGCATTATAGTTTGTGATTTCACCGTAACGAATAGGCCTATTCCATGCAGCTGGCCCGCCATCTACTGGATAAAAAAAATATTGGCCCGCGGCCAAAGTTACTTGCCGACCCCTGCTCTAGGTCATTAAGATCCTGTAACCAGCTTTTTTTATCAGTCCCCTCGTTTCACGTTGCAAATCCAAAAGGCGACAGAGTTTTCGCGGTTGCTGCACCTAAACTTTGGAACAGCTTACCCTTTAATATCAGGGCCTCTCCATCGCTCAACGTTTTTAAATCTAGCTTAAAGGTGCCATGTGTAAAAATTGAGGTAAAAATATCCAAAAAATGAGCTACACGCATCAAAAGAATGAGAAGAAATAAGGGCAAAAAAAATGATGTCATTAAAAAAATGTCAAGTTATAGTGCTGCAGAGATATCAACCTTAATTAGCATTAGCATTACTAGCCACGGCCCGACAGGTGTCGTAATACCAGTTTCGGCCATGGGAGGCGGTATGCGGGGCACATAACCACCAGCCAACCTGCAATACACGAATAACTCGCACAGCTTGTGGGCGTACTTGAACCTGATGTCTATCGTGTGGAAAGTTCAGTACAGCCCACTACTTCATTTCAATTCAGGGAGAGAGAGCGGAAGGATGGCTGAAGCCTTTGGCAAGAGACCCCTACAACCACCGCGCTCTGAAGCACAAATCAGATCAGATAAGAAAAGGACCGCTCGTCACGGTCCGGGGCTCGAAAGCGCGGGGGACGGCGAGGCGAACTGCAGTGCATAGCCCTGTTTTTACAACGTTCAGCACCCATTCTGACACGCCCGGGATCGCTCCCCATGCTTTCGCACGCATAGCTAGGGGCAGAATGGTCTCTGTGTTCTGACCGCCGCACTGCGCGGGTTCGAGAAACTGAAACGGAGGTATCAACACGGCGGCGCGCGCCCTCGTTGTCTGAAGAGTGCTGCTCGCTGACGACAGCAGCCGCAGTTTCACATTCAATGACTCGGTCGCTAAGGACGGAGAACAATTTGTGGCGCGAACAGGTCATTTGTAGCCTACTGTATCTTTCAACAGTGTTCGTGTTTTTTTTACTATAGTAGAGATGATCGGTTCACGTGCGCTGTCTGATGTTTACTGCATCACTCGACATGGAGAGGTTGGGTAAAGTAATAATTACAAGAGCTTCACGGTTATCAGATACAAGCATTCAACGGCCCTGTAGTATAAGCATATATAAATATAGGTTATTTGTGTTTGCGCACGTGATATCAGGAAGCAATGTAATAACGTTACCTGTAATACACACATGATGGCGATGCGCAAATCGAGTGGTGTGTGTGTCACAAATCATTATTGTTTCTTCAACTTATTAAAATATCTTACTTTACTGCAACTATCTGTTTCTGCTTCTTTATCATATTTATAGTGTGTGATTTATAAAATACCATATCCTACATCACATATTTTGATATGTGAGGTATACTGCCCCCATCTGGTATGGAATGTGGAGTATGACTTGATTTTTTTTGCCAGACAATTACACATGGCACCTTTAAAGACTCACTTTTATACCCTTGCATTTGAGTGACGCTGTGTATGGTACACTGTGTATATGTACGTAGAAATGTTTTTAACAATATATAAGATTGACCGTCTGTAAAGCACTTTGGATCAACAAATGTTGTGTTTATGTTGTGCTCTATAAATAAATTGACTTGACTTGACTTGTAGCCGGGTCATATTCTGGAGCTAATTCAGCCAGGTGACTTTGAGGAGGGACAATCTCGGCCACTTTGAAGTAGCCTATATTCTTCAGGGAAATCCTCTTTTTGGGCTTGACAGAGTAGATGGAGCTCTGCTTGAACATGTTGGGGCTTGGTGGAGTCCAGCTGTTTACTCTCAGCAGTAGCATCAAGTAAAGCTGTCCAGGTGCTAAACTGAGAATGGTCAGATTTTAATAAGCTGTCAGACTGCTGGACATGTCCACAGAACAGGGATTTTCTCAGTTCTGGCACGGCTTCATTGGAAGGAAAAACTGGAGACTTTGGCCACTGATCTGTGGTTAAGTACAGGAAAGATGGCCCTGAGAACAAAGGAAACAGACACATTTCAATGTCTATCTGTGACACGAAGATAGGCAACTGACCCATATGCCTGTTCAGAGGCGTCACATAACAGGTGAAGCTCTCGAGTGCTAGCCATCTCATCGGGTCCTATTGAGTTATACCACCGGGGAACTTGGATGTTAACTATTCCCGGTAACAACTCCTCCCATGTGGTCCAAGCCAATCTGATGCTCTCTGGGATGTCTGGATCATCCCATTCCCTAGCTGGCTTCATCCACAGTTTTTGGAGCATGACTTTTGCACGAGTGGTGAATGGAATGATAAACCCGAGAGGGTCATACTGCCGGGCAAGAATACGATATAGGATCCGCATGGTGAGGACTGTGTACTCCACTGGGCGGTGTTTAAAGCTCAAAGTGTCATGCACACAATGCCAGGTAAGTCCAAGAGTCCCCTCACACGGTTTAGAGCAGTCATGACTCAACCACAGCTCAGAATGGACAGACCGTGCTTCAACAGGTAAATGATTGATTACAGAGGCATGGTTACTGGCCCATTGACGAACTTCGAAACCACCCTCAATCAAAGAATGTTCTGCAGCAAGACTCTGAGCATGCCTTTGGAGCGCGTATATGGCACAACATGGACTGCACGTAGTGCCAAAAGGCAAGACCTGCCATTCATGAACTGTAGGGGGGATGTCTCTCTTCATGCTACGCCAAAGAAAGCGTAACAGGGGCCTATCAGTAAGCGGATTTGATGGAACATTCCTTTAATATCCCCACTGATGGCAACCTGATGCTCTCGGAAACGGATGAGGACTCCAAGCAAGGAAGGGCCTAACGTTGGACCTGGCAACAGGCAAGCATTAAGGTTTTTTACCCTGGTAAAAAAAGAAAGTTTTGGAATATGTAGGCTATCCTCTCCCCAAATTTGTCACTAATAAAACACAAAAATAATTTAAAGAGAAGGCTTATATTGACCTTTCAAGATTTTGTTTGCACCTTGTAAATTAGGTTGATGTGGCAGTAAAAACTTTATAATCTATCCAAAACGAAATGTTGTCTTTCATATTTCGTCTGTAACATATCGTCTTTTATAATATATATTAGGGCATAAATGTTAATTTGCCGTTTAATAAGTTGCTTATACAGACATTTTATTTCAACGTATTCAGTCAATTTTTACTCATCTCAGTAGGCAATATAGATAGTTTGCTAAAAGCTAAACTAAAGGTTCATTCATTCACACACAGACACTCGCGAGCTGTAGTAAACAATAGCATGCATCTGTGCCGTTCATTCATTCAAACACAGAAACGCGATTCAAATTTAATAGACTTTTGTTCTGTTGGCAAGGCTTTAAAATAAAATAAAAATCTCTTTACGAGATGGTGCCGTTTTCTCAGGTTTGGTCTATAAAGCAAATACCGGTACTCACTTTTTTCCTGTTTTCTGCTTCTGCATATTAGAGTCAATTGGATACATTTTTGTGTAATAATTGTGTTTGTGTTGCTATGAGGTTTGTGTATATGTACTAAAAATTGGGTTTGTGCATGTAATAATTGATAAAGAAAAATTATTGTAAATCCCAAATCCTAAAGTAATTATTATTATTATAAATTCAATACTTAACCCTCTGGGGACCAAAAATGCGCCGGCGCGTTTTCCTCGTTTTTTTTTTTCACATAGCAGCAAAATAGACTTAAAATACTACCGTCATTTTTTGTCATACAGGCTTAAGAAATATGAAAAAATAAACCGTTAAATGTCTTCTTTTTTATGGGTTCACTTAAAATCGAAATAAAACATTATGCTTTTGTAAAATAAAGAAAGTAAACAGGGTGTGCTTTCTGCCTCTCCGTCTCTGTGAACTTTTTTTCAAGACCACGTCTCTAAACTTAAACAAAATTCAGAGAATACTATTCACTCAGACATGAGCTATATATCTCTATAATCATTTAAGTGTGTAGTTTTAAATGATCTAATTCAAAACTAAAACAAATATTCTCTGTTTATGTAATAAAAGAGAGCGCGATCAGCTGTTCTCATTATCGTTCTGGCACCTCATTACTCTGCTAATGTGACACGCCCATGGAGAGCGCGCGCTATTCAAACGCAGATAATCTGAGGCAACACATGCAAACCAGTCAACGCCCACAACACACTCGCTGTGAGGAATAATAATATCGTGATAATCCTGGAAATTTTACCTCAAACGTGCTGGAGTAGCCTAACAACGGACCCAGCTGCAGATCAGTTTTGTTCTAATCGCGATATGAAATGGTGTCTGTAAACCGCAAAAGACTGTTTAACAAAGACTGCATCATTTTACAGTGAAATGGCCCTGGGATAAAAAGAAATTGGCAGTTATAATGGATTTAAATTAGGAAAGTTTTGTCCTTAAGGTCCTGAGTGTAAATATTTTGTGTACCCAGTGATTTATGCAAGGAAATGCAGAAAGGAAATATGAAAATTCCAATAAAAATACACACTTCTGCCAAAATTGATGCAGTTGGCATTAACACAGGATTTAAAAAAAAATGAAAGAGACAAACAGGTTCTTAACTTTACATTTAATCGTGATTGATCAATGAGACGCTTTGATTACAGTGTTATTATTGAAGCATAATTTGCAAAACTGTATTAATCTAGAAGCAGAATCAGATTTAACTGTGATTTTCTGCTGTAATAAACAGTTTAACTGGTAAGATCCTCAGAGGAGTTTTGGAGGCATTACATAAGAATGGAAAGACAGTTTCTGTGAAGGATCTCCTGAATGTGCGCAGACAGTCTTTAGTTACAGGATCAGAGAATGACACTGTTCCTCCGTCATAGTCCAGCCGAACTCTCACACGCTGGAGCTTCTGTTTAACAGTAAAGACAGTGTTGGGTTGCTCTGGGGATTTTGAGCTGTATTTGCTGTCCATACCACACAAACCAGATTAGACTGTGGCTGTCATAAGCTGTCGACTGCGGCTTTACTGAGCTCAACAGCTCCGGCCGAGCTGATATAAACTAAACGCTTTTTTTAAAGGGGAGGAGCTTCTGGATATGTGACCCGCCATGTCTTCCTGTCTTTCAGTGCAAATTATGACAACACTGAATAATGCTGTGCGTTTCATGGCACTTCAGTGGGGCTTTAAGGACTCTGGATCACTTCACATTCTGATGATAACTCTGTTTCCGGCGACATGACAATTGCTCCACTAAGGTGGTGGCCATCTTGAAAAATGGCCGCCATCTTGAAATTTCAAGTAGCTGTGGGTGGCTTATTGTCTATAGTGACCATCAGAGACTGGTCATGCCAATTTTCATGCTTGTATCACCAAATAACCCACTATATCACTTAACTGCTCCACTAAGGTGTCGGCCATCTTGAAAAATGGCCGTCATCTTGAAATTTCAAGTGGCTCGGACAATTTTCTTGTCAAGTGACCCATGGAGACTGCTCATGCCAATTTTCACGCTTGTATCATAAACTGAACGATTATATCACTTAGCCGCTCCACTAATACCAAATGGACTTGTTCATCTAATGAAATGTCATTTATCATTTGAAGAGATTGTAAAGAGTGAACAGACATTTCTGATTGAAGACAAGAGTATTTACGACCCAAAATGTAGTAATAAAATGATAAGAAATGTGTTTAGTCAAGAAAACGAATTACTCCGAGGGGGACATTTTTTTGGAATTCTTTGATAGAAAATGTTAATTGGAAGAAAGCATGGCTCTTACACATTTTGTATCCCCAACAAGGTGAAAGAACTTAATAATTATTATTACACTTAATAATAACTACACTTAAGATTATGCATAATATATATCCCACTAACGAAATCACATCTAAATTTGGTAATATTAATTTGAATTGTAATTTCTGTAAAAGCAGTACCGAGTCAATTGATCATCTTTTCTTTAATTGCTCCCTTGTTAAAGAATTTTGGTTGGAATTGTCAAAACTCCTTGTTTCAAAACTAAAAGTATATATTGATTCTGTATTGGGAGATGTAATTTGTTATTTTTCTCATTGTAATTGTAGAATAGAATATATTGGAAACATATTTATTTTATCGGCAAAATA
Organism: Phoxinus dragarum; assembly: GCA_033366665.1. Classification (NCBI taxonomy): domain Eukaryota; kingdom Metazoa; phylum Chordata; class Actinopteri; order Cypriniformes; family Leuciscidae; genus Phoxinus; species Phoxinus dragarum. The sequence continues at coordinate 29,466 of JARPMJ010003050.1, forward strand.
TTTTATTCATAAATGCAAATTTGCTCTAAAAGTACCCAAATTAAATCATTTCTGTGTGACTTCAACTACTTAATTAAGACACTGAAAAGAATTATCAACAAAAAAGTGTCAAACTTTTTTAAATTGTATGATATTTTGTTGAGTGAAATGTAATTTGATTTAATACCTCTTATTTTTTCTATTGTCCTTAATACTTAGTGTATTTACTGTCTTCCTCCTTTTGTCATCCAATGCCATTTCATTGTTGTAATTGTTAATTTTTTTCCCTTATTTGTTATTTGATTGTTCATCAGCAAAAAAAAAAAAAAAAAAAAAAAAAAAAAAAATATTCCAATGAAGAAAAAAGCTTTCATTCGATTCCTCCGTCCTCCTTTCTTTCCTCGCGTCCTCCAGGGGTGGAGCCGAGACGCACAAATACGGATTGAGAAGCACCCTTTTGTCTCAACAAAAGCAATAAAGAATAAGCAATCGATGGAGAACAAAGAGAAAAACTTTACAGAAGGATTTTTGTGAAGTTCATTTCTGGACAGACAGCAGATCTTTGTTTCTCATTGTGATTCATTTTTGAAAACCGTCGTTCAGAAAGTGAGAGTAAAGTTTAGTTTGCGAGACTCAAGCGGGGGAAAATGGCTTCAGCAGCTGAAGATGATTATATTTGTCCTGTTTGCTGTGACATCTTCAAGGTTCCTGTTCTTCTGTCCTGTAGTCACAGTTTCTGTAAAGAGTGTCTACAACAGTTCTGGAAAACTAAGGGAACTCAGGAGTGTCCTCTCTGCAGGAGAAGATCCTCAAGAGAAAATCCTCCAGTTAATCTAGCGTTAAAAAACTTGTGCGAGTCGTTCCTGAAGGAGAGAAATGAGAAACGTTCATCAGGATCTGAGGAGATCTGCAGTTTACACAGTGAGAAACTCAAACTCTTCTGTCTGGAGGACAAACAGCCTGTGTGTTTAGTGTGTATTAATTCACAAAAACATGACAATCATAAATTCAGACCCATCAGTGAAGTGCTTTCATTATATAAGGTAAGACAAATGTTTCTTGTTTCACATGTAAAAAACAATAATTAGTCATAAACATAGTTGACACTTACATACAATTAGAGGGAGTAAAGTTTAATGCTTTTAGCGTGTTGTTCGGGGGGAGGGCTGCGAGCTCGGAGTTCGGCCCGAACCCAGTGTACTCCGCCCCATTTGCCCATCCTGATTTCTTATGTTTTTTGTGTCTCATACTAAATAGTGGGGCATTTTTCAGATACATTATTTTGAAGAAAAAAAAAATGGATATGAGAACGTAACCTACAACTAAATTAACGTTATCTTACATAATTTCTAAACATTTTTATTTAGTTTTGTGAACCTTTTTATAAAACATGGCCATTTATTTGTATTTCAAGGGCTTATGTCTGCTATTGTAGGCTCATTTAGTTAATGTAAGCAACTAATACCCCTTTTCCACCAAGGCAGAGCTGGTGCTGGTTCGGAGCCAGAGCCTAGTTCTCTTACGTAGAGTTCTCTCCTACTGCGTCGAAGCGACGCTACGGGAAAGATATTTATTTTTCGAGATTGAAGCCTAAAAATTAATCCTTAATTTTGTAAAATATGTAAAACGCTTTTCTGTAGCATACAACCTTAGGCGGAGCAAATCGCGCGCCCATTGGCTGCTCCGCCAGAAAAGCACAGCCTATGCGAGGCCAGTGACGCCGAAACGGGCGTGGTCTAGGCCTATAAATACGAGCATAGCTGTCTCCACTCTGATTTTCTATTCTTCACGAAGCTACACGCATCGTAGGACCGGATTTTCGAGCCACCACAGCCGTCTGAAACAAGCACCTCAGCAGGACGAGCCCTTACCTGAAGCCGCTGTCTTCGCCGCCTTCAGCCGCCGTTCCCTGCTGCGCTTCTCCGGCGTGGAATATCCTTTCTATCTTGTGTGTGTTTTGTGTGTGTGTTCGCCGCCGCGACACACATTTTTTCCTCACAGAAAGAGCAACGAGTGTCTTTCTCAAGATGCCTCGTGATTCCTGCGGCTCTTGCCGAGCCACGCTCATCGACGGGGACCACCACGTGCTGTGTGTTTCCTGCTTGGGCGAGGAACATGCAGCTATCGCTCTCGGTGATGGCGGCTGCCATCACTGTGACATGATGCCCATCGCGACTCTGCGGACTCGCCTTGCATCTTTCACGGAAGCTGCTCTTCCACCCCCTGTAGCGCCGCGCCGTAAAAAGCGCCGCGCTCAGCGGGTCCCGGAACCTCCCTCCACGAGGAGCTCGCCGCCGCCACCGCCGCTGCTAGCTCCTCTCTCCGCTTCGCTGGAATCGCTCTCCGACGGACAAAGGCCGCAGCCCGCCGCCTTGTCTGTCATGGACGACGACCAGCTAGCCGCATCTGAGGGGGATGGCGACTGCTGTTCGCTTCTCGCTTCGGGAAGCGAGGGATGGGCGAGCTCCCCGTGGACCTCCCCTCCCCCGCTGTTCCGGAACGCCGAGGAGGGAAGAAAAGCATCGAGGCGGAGCTGATGCGTCTGCTCTCACAGGCCGTATCGAGCCTCGGCCTCGATTGGTCGACGCCCGAGGAGCCTGCCTTCAACCGGCTGGATGGCTGCTTCCTTTCTGGAGACCGCGCTTCGCCCCCCTCCAGGCACGCCCCATTTCTTCCTGAGCTTCACGAAGAGGTAGCGAAATCATAGAAGGCGCCTTTTTCAGCCAGAGTTCGTACTTCTGCCTCGCCAGCATTCTCCGTTGTGGACGGTGCTCAAGACAGAGGCTACCATGCTCTCCCCTCCGGTCGAGGAGGCCGTAGCGACTCATCTTTGCCCACCCTCTGCTGGACGGCGGGCTAAGGGAGTCCTACCATCCAAAGCTTGTCGCACATCGTCAGCTTTGAACGGTCGCGTGTATTCCGCCGCCGGACAAGCTGCATCGGCGCTGCACACCATGGCGGTGCTTCAGATCCACCAGGCCAACCTCCTCCGCAAGCTAGACGAGGAAGGCCCGGGCGCTATCAACGTGCCGGACTTGCGTAGCGCCACAGACCTCGCTCTTCGTGCTACTAAGTCCGCCGCACACGCCATTGGTAGGATTATGGCCTCAGCAACTGTCTCCGAGAGACATTTGTGGTTGACGCTTTCTGAAATGGCGGAGTCAGAGCGCTCTGCGTTCCTCGACGCGCCCGTTTCAGCGACTGGCCTCTTCATATCATCCGTCAAAGACTTCGCGGACCGATTCGCCGAGGTGCAGAAGACATCGCAGGCAATGAAACATTTCCTACCGAAGCGCTCCAGTTCCGCAACAGGCCGCCCTAAACAGCCGTCTGTTCGAACTCAGCAGTGCCCCGCGCCCGCCGCGCCAACCCAGCAGCAACAGGCCCGAGAGAGACCACGGTCTCGCTCCGCCGGACGCCGCCCCGCCGTCACGTGGTCCTCGGCCTAAGATCACACTCACACATACTGCACGTTCCGCGGTTTCTGTAAAAACGAAACCAACGAACGGTCAGTCAGTTCACAAACACAGTATCCCCAGTGTTATAAATGTGCCCGTCACCGCGCGCCCACATTTATTCACAAATATAACGAGCCCTACGGGGCTCGCCCCGCGCGCTGCTCTCTCTCAATTCAGAGAGTCGAGCGCGCGCGGGATGCACACTGTGTTAAGTATGCCCCCCGCCTCAGACGCCACGGCGTCCATGTTACAGCACACGGTTGCTCTCGTGTCGCCGCCATTTCGCGACCAGGGCCCAGATTACATTCAACCCCTAGTCACGCGTGCAGATGCATGGGAAAGACTTCCCGGGGTCTCAGAATGGGTGCTAGAGACTATAAAAAGAGGCTATTCGCTACAGTTTTATCGACGCCCTCCCCGTTACACGGAGAGAGTTGAAACCACGGTGAAAACAGAAGTAGCACATCTACTTCGAGCCGAAATAGCGAAGCTATTGAGCAAAGGGGCCATAGAGCCTTTATCTCAAGCTCAGAGCGAAGGGGGTCTGTACAGCAGATATTTCCTGGTACCGAAGAAAGACGGGGGTCTCAGACCCATTTTAGATCTGAGGCATCTGAACAAAGCGCTAGCAAAGCGAAAGTTCAGAATGCTCACGACCAGAAAAATCCTCGCGCAGATTCGCCGAGGAGACTGGTTTATGGCAATAGATCTGAAAGACGCGTATTTTCACATACAAATTGCGTCACGTCACAGGCGATTTTTGAGATTCGCCTTCGAGGGCCGGGCATATCAGTACACAGTCCTGCCATTCGGCCTGTCTCTAGCACCTCGTACATTTACAGTGTGCATGGACGCGGCGCTGGCACCCCTGAGACTCCGAGGCATTCGAATTCTGAATTATTTGGACGATTGGCTGATTCTGGCTCAATCGCCTTCAGAACTCATTCGCCACAGGACCCTAATACTCGATCACCTCGAGCACTTAGGTCTGAGAGTCAATTGGGAGAAAGTTCACTGTTTCCCAGTCAAAGGATCTCCTTTTTGGGGCTGGAACTCAACTCATTGTCTATGACAGCACGGCTGTCATCACAGCGCAGGCGAAACACCCTGCAGATGGCGAAATCCTTCCGCAGCGGCCATATAGTGCCGCTCAGGAGATTTCAAAAAATGCTAGGCCTTATGGCCTCAGCCTCGGCAGCGCTACAGTTGGGCCTGCTGCGCATGCGCCCACTGCAGTTCTGGCTGAAAGCGCGCGTACCGCGCCGAGCATGGGTTCACGGTCGTTATCGCCTCAAGGTCAATCAGGAATGCATTTCAGCCCTGACACCATGGAGAGCGTCAGACTGGTACCGGTCAGGTGTAAGCCTGGGGACTTCCTCGAGCCTGAAGGTGGTGTCCACGGACGCGTCCACCTCAGGCTGGGGAGCACTGCTCGAAGGCAGACCGTTCTTTGGCCAGTGGGCGGAACGAGTCGAAATGATGGCAGTGGACTTAGCGCTGAGGCGCTTTCGTCCTCGGATAAAGGGACACCACGTCCTGGTCCGTTCGGACAACACGTCGGTAGTAGCCTATATAAACCGCCAGGGTGGCGTGAGATCCCGGAACCTCTTCAGGTTGACGGAACGCATACTGGTGTGGGCCCAGCACAACCTGCGCTCGCTGAGAGCAATGCATGTGCCTGGTCATCTGAACGTAGGACCAGACAGACTCTCACGGAACAACGTTCCGACGGGAGAGTGGTCTCTACACACACAGACAGTGCGTCTGTTGTGGAAAACGTTTGGCAGAGCGGAAATAGACCTGTTTGCAAACCAGGAAAACGCTCACTGCCCGGAATTCTTCTCAAAGAGCACGAACGCGCTGGCCAGTGTCTGGCCCCGCCGTCCGCTCTATGCTTTTCCCCCCTGTCTCACTCCTGCCTCAAGTGCTGGAGCGAATCAGGAAAAGCGGATGCGCAGTGCTTCTTGTAGCACCATATTGGACGAATCAACCTTGGTTCCCAGTTTTGATGCGGCTGAAGAGTACTGCCCCGTGGCCGATACCAGTGAGAAGGGACCTCCTCTCGCAGGCCATGGGCTCGATTTTGCATCCTCGCCAGGATCTATGGTCCCTACATGTGTGGGCCATAAACGGGTATCCACTAACCTCCCTAGAGGATTGTTAGACACGATCGAGCAGGCTAGGGCCCCGTCTACTAGGCGGCTCTACGCTTCCAAATGGTCGGTGTTCTCTGGTTGGTGTTCAGACCGAGGTCTGTCACCACTTCAGTGCGGGGAAACGGAGATTCTCTCCTTCCTGCAGGAGCTATTGGATAAGGGAAGAACCCCATCCACGCTCAAAGTCTATGTGGCAGCCATATCAGCGTTCGTTAATCCAACGCTTGGCCGTTCACTGGGCAGAAACGACCTGGTGGTCCGTTTCCTTAGAGGAGCCAGGAGGTTAAATCCTCCAAGGCCTCCTTCAGTCCCCGTTTGGGACCTTTCTACGGTGTTGAACGCTATGAAAGGGGCCCCTTTCGAGCCTATTCACTCAGTTGACATGAAGCACCTGTCTTTCAAGACCGTGTTTCTTTTGGCTCTCGCTTCAGTGAAGCGTGTGGGGGATTTGCAAGCGCTCTCAGTCAGAGCCTCTTGTATGGAGTTCGGGCCTAACGACTCTGTAGTCGTGTTGAAACCGAAGCATGGGTACGTACCTAAGTCCCTCAACACACCGTTCAGGGCTCAGGTCATCTCCCTGTCGGCTCTGCCGGCCTCTGAGGACGGAAATAGCTCCCTTTGCCCGGTCAGGGCATTAAGAGCTTATGTGTCCCGCTCCGCTGTTTTTTCGACAGACGGAGCAGCTCTTTGTTTCGTTTAGCGGACGCTCTAAAGGGCGAGCTGTGACGAAACAGAGCCTGTCTCGATGGGTAGTGGACGCCATTGCGCTAGCCTACGCATCTAGAGGTTTGCAATGCCCTCTGGGCATCAGAGCACATTCTACGAGAGGCATGGCCTCTTCGTGGGCTTGGTATAGCGAAATCTCGTTACAAGATATCTGTATGGCGGCAGGCTGGGCCTCTCCGTCTACATTTATAAGGTTCTATAACCTAGAGGTTCCTGCATTGCAGGCTAAACTGCTCTCGGTCTAGAAGACTGTGTATAGTGTTCCTGCCCTGCGCTGCGGTCCAGGTCACTTCAATGTTTAAGCATCACTCACTGACAATGTGTCCCATGAGCATGCTATGACCCCTCATATATATCTATATTTACATATATATGTTATCATGCCTTTAGGGGCACTATTATAAAGAGATGATGCTAATCCTAGCCACTCTCCCTATATAACTCTTGGTGTAGGCGCTTGTATACCAGGGCGCGAGTGCCCTCAGGTGTCTGTGTCGGTCCAAGAGCACGCACGGCGTGTTACAAGGGTTCCCGTTGCGTCGCTTCGACGCAGTAGGAGAGAACTCTACGTAAGAGAACGTACTCGGTTACTAACGTAACCTCGGTTCTCTCTAGGAGAGGGAACGAGTACTGCGTCTCAGGCCGTGCGTGCCCACACTGTGTAGCTTCAGTGACAAAATCAGAGTGGAGACAGCTATGCTCGTATTTATAGGCCTAGACCACGCCCGTTTCGGCGGGAGGTGACGCAGAGGTCAAGCGTCACTGGCCTCGCATAGGCTGTGCTTTTCTGGCGGAGCAGCCAATGGGCGCGCGATTTGCTCCGCCTAAGGTTGTATGCTACAGAAAAGCGTTTTACATATTTTACAAAATTAAGGATTAATTTTTAGGCTTCAATCTCGAAAAAGAAATATCTTTCCCGTAGCGTCGCTTCGACGCAGTACTCGTTCCCTCTCCTAGAGAAAACCGAGGTTACGTTAGTAACCGAGTACGTTTCAAATCGGTTCTTTGTTTTTCGACCACCAAAGCACCAGCTCCGAACCAGTGTTGCCAGATTGAGACGGTGATTTCCAGCCCAAAAGCTCACCAAAACCCGCCCACTCCAAGATAAAACCGCCCAAAATTTTACTACCAAAATAATGTGATATAATTTTATGGCCATGTCATTCAAGGTTGATAAGCACAATTTGTATATCCTTAAAACAAAATAACGATGATAAAATAAAATAAAAAATAAAAAAAAATCCCAGAAAAACGGTTCAAAACAGGGCAATAATTAGGGAGAATTAGCAAATATGACTTTAAATGTCCAGGTGGACACTGTCAAAACGGCAATCAAGAAATTAACCGATGACTTTAACCCTCGGAACATTGCAGAACATAACGCAGAATTTAGCAGTCAAAACTGATCATCGTTGATTCAAACCTTTGTCAGCCGCTGTCAGGGACAAGAGTGCATGCAGTCTGGACGGTGTAAAAGTTGCAGATGTCTAGTTAGGCTAGTGTGCACATGACCATGGAAAGGAGTCGTCCCATATTCAATTTCAATTCAACTCATTCAAGTGTGCTCTTCTCATCAGTTATTCACCATCGAGTCATCAACCCCCACATGTGTACGTTTTTAGAGTTGCTCACTATCTCACTCTTTACTGTAGATGCAACTTACTATGTCACTTCTTTGGCATTAGCGATCACTTGAATTTACAGCTACAAGTTATCGCGCTAAATCGCGTCTTCCTGCTGATCGCTCGTTGATTGGCTAAAAGTGCGTGCTCGTCGGTGACGTCACCACCAACGCCAGCTGACTCTGCTGCATGTCTGGAACCCGCCCAATCTGGCAACACTGCTCCGAACCAGTAAAAGTGGTTCTTAAAGGGACACTAATTATCTTTTTAGGTAATTTATTATCTAAAATCAATATTTTTATTCATAAATATGTCCTCAATGGTGTACAAATACCTCGGCCAATTATCTGACTTATCCTTATAAATGAAGAATTTATTATCTTTATATACATGGGACGGGTAGGTCCACGGAGGCTTCCATGTAGTTACGCCATCTTGCAAAACTATAATAGCAGAGAGGGACAAAAAGTACTAAGCCAACGCGTTTCCACAACGCGTTTTCGTTCAGAGCCAGCCGAAACCAGCAGAAACGCAGGTGCAGAGCAGTGAGAGGCGCTTGAAACTGCACGGCAAGTTTAAAAGTCTGGATTGCATTGTTATTATGGACCATACATATGCCAAGCCACAGGAGAAGAAAACATCGTCGCCAAAAAAGTCAAAAATAGGACGTAAAATGCGTGGGATTTCCCCCTTTCTGGTCAATGTATCCCTGCCTCTGCTTAATTATTTTTATGCCCGGTGGGGATAAATTTATCCTCCCCTCAAAGTGATCATAGTGCTACTACATAGTGGCGAGACGGATCGCAAAACTTATCACGGATCCGTGGTTTGATTAAAGTCAATTTTATTTTAAAATGATTACTCACTCACTCTTGAGCGTAGGGTGACCACCATCAAACAAACCAAATGTGGGACGATTACTAAGTTTGTGTGGGACAATGTGGGACATGTTGCCAACACTAAAAAATAACCTGAAACTGTTATATAATGTAAAGATTATATAATGTAATCTAACTTAATAAAAACATTTGTATTCTGCCTTTCAGCTGATTAAAATATTTTGTTCGTTAGTCCCTTCCAGAAAAAACCATTACATTACAATGTAACATAACATGTCTTTATTTTACATGTCATTTAAGTTCAACATCACTGAGCCCAAAGGCAGCAGCATCATGCAGATAACTATTTTTTAAACCGTTCTGACCAAGTCCAACTAAAATCCAACAAAATAAATAAAGATCAAATAAAATAAAAAACAACATAAAATTAGTTAATTGACAGTCTTATATATTAAGAATCTATTAAACCAAAAACTTTTATATTTTTAGAAAGGATGTGAATTAGAACAACCACAGCAGGCAATAAGTTCTAACTCTGTTAAATTCACATTTTAATTGACCGAATTATCCATTTGTTTTCTGACAGGGAACACATGGAACGAATCACCGCTCCACATTTTGATTGACAGCCGCCACAACCTACCAGTGACCGTGTTTACTCCTTTCATTTCAACCATTGGATATGATTTTAAAAACGGCTGTTGTATTTGCACTTCTGACGAAGCGCTGTTAAATATAGGTGAAAAACTACTCCACAAAAACAATAAATAAAATGCTTTCTTAAAAAGGCAAAAGATCGCATGCACATTTTCTTAATATGATCATTAAAAACCAACAGACTGATGCAAATGCGGGACATTTTCTCAATATGCGACGTGCGGGACAAGGGGTGAAAATGCTGTGCGGTACAACGCAAACCGGGACGGGTGGTCACCCTACTTGAGCGTCTGGCGCGAGTGATTTCAATGTAAAGACGCGTTTATGCGCGTCTAGAGGTCCTGCGGCGAGGTGTTTAGCGCGGCGCGGTAGACGCGAGCCTCATTCTACTCCAGTTTGAGGTGAATTGCTATCACAGATAATGTCTTTTCTATCATTTCACTGTAGCTCAGCATCGCGATGTAAAGTTAACGTTATTGCATGATCACAGTTCATATGTGTGGGGAAAGGTAAGCTATTAGAGTAAAAATATTGCGTTAGGCTACTTCAGTTAATAAGAAAAAAGATTAAAGTCAGTAATTCATACTGTAACATTTTGTTTGTTGTCATGTTGCAGTTTGTTTAAAATAACACACCCGTTAACCTGAAGGAAAACTCGATGAAGTGCTATTAGAAGACATCCTGTCAAAGCTTTTTGGTACATATCGGCTACCGTAGATGCAATGCGCATTTGAAAAAGCGAGGCGCTGGAGAGCAAAATTAGTTTGAATGCAAAATACAAATTCACCACTAGATGGGAGTAATTCCTACTTATTGTCCCTTTAAGTAGCACCAAAACATTGCTGGGCTAGAAGTAAGAACCGCTTGCGTCAGGGGCTGGGGGCGGGGTTACCGTGACCAACAAGACGAAAATAAACTTGTGACCGCCATTTTTGAAATAGCTGCTAATCGAGCTAATAGCAGCTCGATTGTAATCTCCGTCTCTGCAAGTTACGGCGAGCTGCACGAACGCGTTTGATTCGCCGTGTTTGGATGCCGATGTAGATTTGCAAAGCCATGAGCATGAATAGTAACGCTAAGACCGCCATTGTTGATAGTAAGACTTGTTCGAGATGCATCGGAGCGGCGCGGACCGATCAGAGCTCCGGGAGTGTTTGGAGATCATACGACTCCTTGTGCTTTTGGATCGCTTTCGCAGTGCTTTGATGTCATGCGGCGATCGGTCTGCGAGAAGCCGAATCGTCTCGAACAAGCCTGGTGTGTTGTTGTTTGGCGCTGCCGCGCTAGCGTTGCTGGGCAACATGAGATGTATACACAGTGACGTAAGATCTGCTCTGTTGTGGCGCTCTAGCCTGTGGAAAGACAAACCGGTTCTTAGAAGACCCGTCAGTAGAACCAACTCCGAACCGGCAATAGCTCTAGCTCTGAACCAACACCTGGTTCTTGCTGGTGGAAAAGGGGTATATTTTAGACGAATTGGGTGCCGGTGCGGTGAGATGGACATGCTCGGCCAGATCCGGCTTGAAGTCGTGCATCTTCGTGATGTATGAACCGAACCGTGACTTCAGTGTACCGTTCCACCCCTAGTGTGTGATGTATACGTTCCACCCCCCCCCCCCCCCTTTTTTGAATATCTCCCTAATTCTGAGGTCTCAAGGTTGGCAAGTATGCCTGAACAACATTATAATACAGTTTCATAGATTTGAGGAATTAGTAACTATGTGGCCAAATACTTTATCACGCAGGCCCAGTTAGTATTGGATTACTTTTTTGCTTCAGTAAATAACATTGTCATTTACAAACTGTACTTTGTGTTCACTCAGGTTGCCTTTGTTTTTTTGGTAAGTTTTAATTTCTGAATCAATTTAGTACGAGATTTACACAAAAACAGAAGAAATCAGGGTGGGGGTAAATACTTTTGCACAGGATTGTATGATCATATCACTGTATTTTCTTCTCTTCGCTGTAATCTGGTGTTTAATGTATTTTTGATCAATTCTAGGAGGAGACTCAACACAGCACTGAAGTCCTTACAGCAGAAACTTCAACACAATGAAATAAAGAAAGGAGAGTTTGAGAAAACAGCTCAACACATCAATGTGAGGAAACAGAATGAAGAGTCATTTTCATTACAGCTGAAGGATCACTTTAAATACAGTTATGAATTTATATATTTAATATAATGTATTCCAGTTGATTATTTCTGTAAATGACAAGCAGAATCTGCTTCTGGATCCGCTATATGTCGGGTATCCGAGATTTGTGTTGATTGAAGTGAATGTTTGATTTCAGTCTCAAGCTGAGCACACAGAGCGTCAGATTAAAGAAGAGTTTGAGAAGCTTCATCAGTTTCTCAGAGACGAAGAAGAAGCTGCAGTCACTGCACTGAGGGAGGAAGAGGAGCAGAAGAAGCAGAGGATGAAGGAGAAGCTGGAGGAGATGAACACACACATCTCAGCTCTTTCACACACACTCAGAGACATGGAGGAGATGATGAAAGACAACGACGTCTCGTTTCTAAAGGTGACAAATCAATCTGGCTTCATTCTCTGTGCAGAAAACAACTTGTATAGAGAGACTCACTGACAGTGAGAGTGTTTGATAAGATATTAAAATGTTTTTAAACTCTATATTTTCCAGAACTTTAACGCCTCCATGGAAAGGTAAGTGAGCTGCTCGTTATCTCTTCTCTCAGTGGATCTGAACTCAAACTCACTGCAGTTCTGACTCCTGAATGTTCCTCAGAGTCCAGATCTCACAGCCGGATCCACGGATGAGTTCTGGAGCTTTGATTCATGTGTCGCGTTATCTGGGTAACCTGCCGTTCAGAGTCGGGAAGAAGATGCTGGAAACTGTCCAACACAGTGAGTCTCAGCAGATCTGACACCAGTGCAGAAGATAGTGCAGATACAAACACACACAACATTAACATTTGATAGAAATACAGTTCTACCAAAGAGACTCAGAGAATTATTGAATGAGATAGATTTATTTTGAGAAAGATTACAGATGGAATAAAGTAGATGGTCGACAAGCTCCGTCTCAGTTCATTGGCGTGGGCTCCGTCCTCCGTCTGGGTCTGCGAGTGAACCGGTAGGTCCTGCCCGATGGTCTGGGCTGGGCGGAGCCTATACCCCCTGACGGTTGGACAGGAGCCTACCTGGTGGTGGTGGGGAGGATGGGGGAAAACTTTTCTACGACACCTACAGCAACGAAAGGGGAAAGTAAGGTCAATCTTTTATATTTGATGTTGAACTGTGATTGGTGACACGAAATTACCAATAGTGACGTGGCAATAGAGTCTTTCTGGTAGAACTTACGCTGACGCTTCCATTGTTTCCGCTACATTCATTCTGCCGTGGTGGGCCGCCACACCAAAATTCCTCCCCGCCACGGCTGCAGCTTCTCAGTGAGGTTATTGTTAAGCCCCACCAGAGCCCGTCTACGGAGAGCCTGTTCACTCCCTATTAAGTCCTATTGTACCGAATTTTTGGTTGTAGTTCCACCAGAGTTCCACTGGGGGCGATCGCCCGAGTGCAAAATGAATGGGAGTCTATGGGGCTAGACGGCTAAATTTGTCTCTTTCACACCGATTGCCGTTGAGAAATCTCAGATTTGATTGTAGGTTTGGCAAGTTCAACATGGGTTATAGGTCGAAAATTGAATGAACGAGTACTTATGTCCTTTCGATTTCTTACAGGTTGAGTTGTTGTTGCCCATAACACGCTAGCATTCTGCTAATGAACGCTGATTGGACAGTGAAGGACTGGTTACGACCAGAGATACCGCTTGATGGCATCATGGCATCCGAAGCGGGAACAGAATGTATTCTAGCAGAAACTCTTCTAGCACGTGTGTTTACCTGTGTCTGCTGTGTTGTGTGTTTACCTGTGTCCGCTGTGTTGTGTGTTTACCTGTGTCCGCTGTGTTGTGTGTTTACCTGTGTCAGCTGTGCTGGCGATGCCTCGAGAGAAAAGAAAGTGCAGAGCACGAAAGCACCACAGTGACTGAAGGATTGCCGTAAAGCAGTATCTCTGGTCGTATGATGTGTATGACGTCATTGACATTTTTAAAGACTTTTTAAAGCAAATAAGTGACTCTAAAAAATCTAACACCCAGCAATAAGCAATTTCTTTGCATCTCCTTTCGAATACAACATTCAAATTACTAGACAAAAAATTATATCTTGAGCAAAAGTGGATTTTGAGGGGTATAGCTCCATAGACCTCCATTCATTCTGCACTCGTCCTGTGAGCGCCCTCATATGGAATCAGAGTGGAACTGCAACCAGTCAGAAGCCGGAAGTATAGTGAGAGTGAACCTTCTCCCCTTATTAGACATTCTCTGGCCCCACTAAAGGCATAAAAAACATTGTAAAGCACCATAAAGTTTTCGTGCACTATATTCCAAGACTTCTAAAGTCATTCGGTAGCATAATGTGAGGTAAAAATTAATATTGAAGTCGTTAAGTTAAAGTTAATAAACTCATCTCTCCTCAGTCATTCTCCATTCAGCATTCAAAACAGCGCGTCGCGTTCGCGATGACACTCTCCAAGATCAATGTTCACATTATTATACTTTATTTGTAGATAAAGGTCTATGGTTTGCATAAAATTACTTTATCTTACTGTTACTGGAGTTTATTGCGTTAGTTCTGTTAGATTACAGCACTGGAGTTACCAGTAAGTTAGAGAGCACTATGAATTCGAATTGTTCTTCATCGCGCACTGTAACTGAAATGTAAAACTGTTAAAAGAAAAGGCTCAATAAACTGTTGCATAGATGTAATACAGTAAGCATCAAATATCTCTTTGCTTTGTGCTTTTAAATAAAGTGTGCCAGTCAGAGAGACTTTCGTGTGTTGTCTGTGTACTCTGTCTGCTAACACTTTTCAATGCGAAGCGCTGCACGCTGTGACTTCGAGTTGCTTCAAGTGCATCATTCGGCGCACGGGATGCGCCATAATCGCATTGCCCGCTGTAAATTGGAACCTTTCATATTATAACTAGAAAAACTATTTTTCGATTAATCGTTTTTTAAAATGTGGTTAATTCAATATCGATTCTCAAAGGCTATGAATCGATTTTTTTCTCCCCATGTTTATTTATATATCACCCAAAAGCCAGTATTAGTTTTCCTACACTTCATAGGCTTGCAGCCTCCATGTTATTCTAATGCAGTGAGATTTTGTGTTAGTTTTATCTTAAACATAAAATAACCTGATTCTGTTTGATCAAGGCATGAGACTGTTCTGACTTTTCAATAATCGATTTTTCATCTTGCATCAAAATCCTGTCTATGCATTGTATGCATTTGATATGGTTGGGTTCTGTTTTAATGTACCCAAGTGCACCTAAAATAATAAGAGTTTAATATACTGGCTCTTAATTTCTTTTTATTAATTAACCACTCGTAAACTTATGTTCACTGTTTTTTTTTATAAATATAGGTTTTGTGTTAAATCTATATTCATTGAGTCGAATCGAGAATCGAAATTGAATCGAATTGAGAGCTTGCGAATTGAAATCGAATCGGAACATCTGAATCGATACCCAGCCCTAATTATAATACTTAGGGGAGGTTTAAAACACCTGGGGCAAGGGGGCGTGGCCCATGGAAATATCACTCATGGGCAGCGCCCCTCCCCCTGGGGAAATGGGCCTGCCACCACAGCTGGAAAAAATCCTAGAGGAAACACTGGAAATATATTTAATAATCACTTGAATTACTAAGTGAATCTGAACTGCATTTCAGAAAATCATCAGATCATTCAGCGAACTCATAATGAAGTCTATTCCTCATGATCCATGTTTATATATTAGGATCCAATCATGTTTATTGAATACTGATATTAAACCTGGAGCCTCAATCCATTGTGACAGTATCTGAGAGACCAATGTTATGATAGCATAATTATGATCGCTTTCAACAAAAGAAAAATGTTTTTAATCTCTAATCTGCTGTTATTCCTCTCTGCAGCGCCGTTGACTCTGGATCCAAACACAGCAAATCCTCTTCTCACACTCTCTGCTGATCTGACCAGTGTGTCGGTCAGTAATGACGATAAAACACTTCCTGATAATCCAGAGAGGTTTGACTGTTGTCCATGTGTCCTGGGATCTGAGGGCTTTAACTCAGGAACACACTGCTGGGATGTGGAGGTTGGAGACAATACAAGCTGGAGTGTTGGAATAACCACAGCATCAAACCAGAGGAAGGGAGAGGTTTTCTTTGAGTCTAATGTCTGGTTTGTGTGGTACATGGACAGCAAATACAGCTCAAAATCCCCAGAGCAACCCAACACTGTCTTTACTGTTAAACAGAAGCTCCAGCGTGTGAGAGTTTCGGCTGGACTATGACAGAGGAACAGTATCATTCTCTGATCCTGTAACTAAAGACTGTCTGCGCACATTCAGGACATCCTTCACAGAAACTGTCTTTCCATACTTAGGTAATGCCTCCAAAACTCCTCTGAGGATCTTACCAGTTAAACTGTTTATTACAGCCGAAAATCACAGTTAAATCTGATTCTGCTTCTAGATTAATACAGTTTTGCAAATTATGCTTCAATAATAACACTGTAATCAAAGCGTCTCATTGATCAATCACGATTAAATGTAAAGTTAAGAACCTGTTTGTCTCTTTCATTTTTTTTAAATCCTGTGTTAATGCCAACTGCATCAATTTTGGCAGAAGTGTGTATTTTTATTGGAATTTTCCTATTTCCTTTCTGCATTTCCTTGCATAAATCACTGGGTACACAAAATATTTACACTCAGGACCTTAAGGACAAAAAAATTCTAATTTAAATCCATTAAAACTGCCAATTTCTTTTTATCCCAGGGCCATTTAACTGTAAAATGATGCAGTCTTTGTTAAACAGTCTTTTGCGGTTTACAGACTCCATTTCATATCGCGATTAGAACAAAACTGATCTGCAGCTGGGTCCGTTGTTAGGCTACTCCAGCACGTTTGAGGTAAAATTTCCAGGATTATCACGATATTATTATTCCTCACAGCGAGTGTGTTATCCAGCTGTTGTGCGCGTTGACTGGTTTGCATGTGTTGCCTCAGATTATCTGCGTTTGAATAGCGCGCGCTCCTCCATAGGCGTGTCACATTAGCAGAGTAATGAGGTGCCAGAACGATAATGAGAACGGCTGATCGCGCTCTCTTTTTATATATATTACATAAACAGAGAAATATTTGTTTTAGTTTTGAATTAGATCATTTAAAACTACACACTTAAATGATTATAGAGATATATAGCTCATGTCTGAGTGAATAGTATTCTCTGAGTTTTGTTTAAGTTTAGAGACGTGGTCTTGAAAAAAAGTTCACAGAGACGGAGAGGCAGAAAGCACACCCTGTTTACTTTCTTTATTTTACAAAAGCATAATGTTTTATTTCGATTTTAAGTGAACCCATAAAAAAGAAGACATTTAACGGTTTATTTTTTCATATTTCTTAGGCCTGTATGACAAAAAATGACGGAGTATTTTAAGTCTATTTTGCTGCTATGTGAAAAAAAAAACGAGGAAAACGCGCCGGCGCATTTTTGGTCCCCAGAGGGTTAAGTATTGAATTTATAATAATAATAATTACTTTAGGATTTGGGATTTACAATAATTTTTCTTTATCAATTATTACATGCACAAACCCAATTTTTAGTACATATACACAAACCTCACAGCAACACAAACACAATTATTACACAAAAATGTATCCAATTGAAGCAGAAAACAGGAAAAAAGTGAGTACCGGTATTTGCTTTATAGACCAAACCTGAGAAAACGGCACCATCTCGTAAAGAGATTTTTATTTTATTTTAAAGCCTTGCCAACAGAACAAAAGTCTATTAAATTTGAATCGCGTTTCTGTGTTTGAATGAATGAACGGCACAGATGCATGCTGTTGTTTACTACAGCTCGCGCGTGTCTGTGTGTGAATGAATGAACCTTTAGTTTAGCTTTTAGCAAACTATCTATATTGCCTACTGAGATGAGTAAAAATCGACTGAATACGTTGAAATAAAATGTCTGTATAAGCAACTTATTAAACGCAAATTAACATTTATGCCCTAATATATATTATAAAAGACGATATGTTACAGACGAAATATGAAAGACAACATTTCGTTTTGGATAGATTCTAAAGTTTTTACTGCCACATCAAAACCTAATTTACAAGGTGCAAACAAAATCTTGAAAGGTCAATATAAGCCTTCTCTTTAAATTATTTTTGTGTTTTATTAGTGACAAATTTGGGGAGAGGATAGCCTACATATTCCAAAACTTTCTTTTTTTACCAGGGTAAAAAACCTTAATGCTTGCCTGTTGCCAGGTCCAACGTTAGGCCCTTCCTTGCTTGGAGTCCTCATCCGTTTCCGAGAGCATCAGGTTGCCATCAGTGGGGATATAAAGGAATGTTCCATCAAATCCGCTTGCTACCCACTGATAGGCCCCTGTTACGCTTTCTTTGGCGTAGCATGAAGAGAGACATCCCCCCTACAGTTCATGAATGGCAGGTCTTGCCTTTTGGCACTACGTGCAGTCCATGTTGTGCCATATACGCGCTCCAAAGGCATGCTCAGAGTCTTGCTGCAGAACATTCTTTGATTGAGGGTGGTTTCGAAGTTCGTCAATGGGCCAGTAACCATGCCTCTGTAATCAATCATTTACCTGTTGAAGCACGGTCTGTCCATTCTGAGCTGTGCTTGAGTCATGACTGCTCTAAACCATGTGAGGGGACTCTTGGACTTACCTGGCATTGTGTATGACACTTTGAGCTTTAAACACCGCCCAGTGGAGTACACAGTCCTCACCATTGCGGATCCTATATCGTATTCTTGCCTGGCAGTATGACCTCTCGGGTTTATCATTCCATTCACCACTCGTGCAAAAGTCATGCTCCAACAACTGTGGATGAAGCCAGCTAGGGAATGGGATGATCCAGACATCCCAGAGAGCATCAGATTGGCTTGGGACCACATGGGAGGAGTTGTTACCGGGAATAGTTAACATCCAAGTTCCCCGGTGGTATAACTCAATAGGACCCGATGAGATGGCTGGCACTCGAGAGCTTCACCTGTTATGTGACGCCTCTGAACAGGCATATGGGTCAGTTGCCTATCTTCGTGTCACAGATAGACATTGAAATGTGTCTGTTTCCTTTGTTCTCAGGGCCATCTTTCCTGTACTTAACCACAGATCAGTGGCCAAAGTCTCCAGTTTTTCCTTCCAATGAAGCCGTGCCAGAACTGAGAAAATCCCTGTTCTGTGGACATGTCCAGCAGTCTGACAGCTTATTAAAATTGGACTATTCCCAGTTTAGCACCTGGACAGCTTTACTTGATGCTACTGCTGAGAGTAAACAGCTGGACTCCACCAAGCCCCAACATGTTCAAGCAGAGCTCCATCTACTCTGTCAAGCCCAAAAAGAGGATTTCCCTGAAGAATATAGGCTACTTCAAAGTGGCCGAGATGTCCCCTCCTCAAAGTCACCTGGCTGAATTAGCTCCAGAATATGACCCGGCTACAAGTCAAGTCAAGTCAATTTATTTATAGAGCACAACATAAACACAAAATTTGTTGATCCAAAGTGCTTTACAGACGGTCAATCTTATATATTGTTAAAAACATTTCTACGTACATATACACAGTGTACCATACACAGCGTCACTCAAATGCAAGGGTATAAAAGTGAGTCTTTAAGCTAGATTTAAAAACGTTGAGCGATGGAGAGGCCCTGATATTAAAGGGTAAGCTGTTCCAAAGTTTAGGTGCAGCAACCGCGAAAACTCTGTCGCCTTTTGGATTTGCAACATGAACGAGGGACTGATAAAAAAAGCTGGTTACAGGATCTTAATGACCTAGAGGTTGTATATGGCTGGATAAGTTCACAGAGATAATCCGGGGCTGATTTTTGTAGAGCCTTATATACAAAAAGAAGGACCTTAAAGTCAATTCTGAATTAGGGATAGGGAGCCAGTGCAAAGAAGCAAGAACAGGAGTGATATGCTCCCGTTTTTTTGTTCCTGTCAGCAGTCTAGCTGCCCGCATTTTGGACCATCTGAAGCCGAGATAGTGCTTTGAGGAAGGTTGACATACAGAGAATTACAGTAGTCCAGTCTAGAAGAGATTAGTGCGTGGATGACAATTTCAAGATCTTTTTGAGAAAGAAAAATGTTTTACCTTCGCAACAGATCTGAGGTGGAAGAAGCTTCTCTTTACAACCGTGTTCACCTGCTTGTCAAATTGTAGTGAAGGATCAAAATGGACCCCTAGATTTTTTACATAGAGTTGTAAGCTATCATTAAGCGAGCCTAACCTACTTGTCAGAGTAGTATTGAGTGCAAGCGGGGCCTAGCAGAAGCACCTCAGTTTTGTCAGTGTTTAGTTGCAGTAAATTGTTCGCCATCCAAATTTTCACTTCATCAAGACATGAAAAAAGACGTTGTATAGAGAAATAATTTTCAAGTTTGATTGGAAGGTAAAGTTGTAAGTCATCGGCGTAGCAGTGGTAGTTTATGCCATGTTTCTAGAGAATGGAGCCCAGGGGATGTATAGTGAAAACAACAAAGGGCCAAGAATAGAACCCTGGGGAACACCATAAGGGACGGGTGCAGTAGGTGAGGTAAACGACCCGATATTTACTGAAAACGCCCTGCCCTTTAAATAAGAGTTAAACCATTGTAATGCCGTGCCTTGAACCCCTACTGTATATTGAAGTCGTTTCAAGAGGATGTCATGGTCAATAGTGTCAAAAGCTGCACTCAGATCTAGCAGTAACAGAATGACAGATGACCCTGAATCAATAGACAACAATAGATCATTCGTAACTTTAAGCAAGCCTGACTCTGTACTGTGAAGTGCTCTGAAACCAGATTGGAACTTATCCAAAATGTTAAAAGCATCTAAGTAAGAAGTAAACTGTGAGAGCACTGCCTTCTCTAAAACCTTTGAAATAAATGGGAGTTTAGAAATTGGCCGGTAGTTACTAAGAACAGATGGATCAAGGTTAGATCTTTTTAGCAGGGGCTGTACAGAAGCATGTTTAAAAGACTCAGGAAAAACCCCACTAAACAGAGAACTGTTTATAATAGTTAAAAGTGCAGGGTTTTTTTTAAGCACCAGGCGCAGCGCAGGTGAGACACTAGTTTAAAACTAGTAAAATTACTAGAAGGAGAGATCAGGGGAGAAACAGTCGTGTCAGAAGGAGAGAGGTGAGATCTGATATCTAGTATTTTCTATACAAAGAAACCTAAGAATTCTATACAGGTCTCGAGATTGCCAACAGGAGCTGAGCAGGTGGCTGGATTAAGAACTGAATTTATAGTTTTAAAAAGAACTTTTGGCCTGTTTGCATTCATAGCAATTACATTTGAAAGATATTGAGATTTTGCATCACTGACCGACTTTTGATAGGTGGCAAGACAAATCTTTTAAAATTTAATAAGAGACCTGTAGCCCGTAGGGCTGGGTATCGTAACAAAATTTCAATACCGATACCGATACCTTGACTTCGATACCGGTTCCTGAATGATACCTTTTTCGATACCAATTTTATGAAAATCCTAAAATCCTATTTTAACAATATTACATTACCTTTTTTTTCAGTTTGTTGACTTTTTTACACTCATATTTTGAGTCAGTAAAAAAGCACCAATGCTAAAGTTTTCTATGTCTCCTAATCATTTAACAACATGTATTATTTACTTCAATGAGCTCATTGTTTCTTTCTTAATGCATTGTTTAACAATGAAACAATGAAAATTAATCGAAATGCATTACACACAGTCACCTCTAACAGATCACTCTAAATTGTAATTTAGACACATGCATTTTCTGTAAAGCTGCTTTAAAACGATATGTTTTGTGAAAAATGCTATACAAATAAATGTGAATTGAATTAAATACTGGGGTGCAAACTATACGCGCTCAAAAAAAACCTGCATAAAGCTTGCCGCAAAGCAGTAAACGAAAGTAGCCTAATGATTATGGATGTGTCGGGAAAAAATAGCATGGATATATTTAAACTTTTTATTATTTACTGATTGTGTTGTCTGCAAAGATGAATATGGCGATGTTGCCCTCGATCGTCATTCCTGTAGTAGCCTTGTAGTGAACACGCACCGCGCGGCTATGGATTGCATAAGCAAACTATTTCTTTCTAATTGTTTCGTTTAAAAGTAGACATATTTGAACCTATATTTAAGTCTATATGCCTTCTCGTGTCTGTGAGTCAAGTATCCTATACGCTGAGTTTCGGTTCATTTGTGACGCGCTCCAGTTCTTGCAGTCGAAGACGGATAAACACTCTCAAGTGTTGCCGGTCTTGGCAGCAATTATCTTTTCGAAAATATTGCACTTTTCGCGTGCTTCTGGCATCGAGTGTGGTACATAGGTAGGTACACTGTTTATCTTTTCCACATATTTTTCTATCTATCTGGGTTGGGATACACACACACACACATACACACACACACCACACTACAGCCTCACGTGCGACAAGCCACGTCTCTCTGGGCAACCGCGTAAACTAACGTTAGTGTTTTTCCGCCACAGCCAATCATGCTGCATGCTGATTCATTGTTTCGGTGACATTGACTAGATTAACCCCTTAGGTATCGAAATGTGGTACCGAAAAACAAGACATGTTTCGATACTCGGTAGTACCGAGACAATTCGGTCGGTACCTAAAAAGTATCGAACTCGATCCCCAGCCCTAGTAGCCCGTCCTTTTTCAATGAGATTCATAAAATTTCTAACCATAGGTTTAGAAGGGCAGCAAACATGGATATTGAAATCCCCCAAAACCAACAGTCTATCACAGCGTGACACTTGATTTGACAGGAAGTCTGAGAGCTCATGGATGAACGTTGTGCTGACTTTGGGTGGTCTGTAAATCAGGATGCAAGTTAGAGGACCATTATGGTTGATGTGCAGTAATTGTGCCTCGAAACTGGAAAAAGTATCTACGGGCAGTAGTTGACATTTAAATGACTTCTTGAAGATTGTAGCTGGACCACCACCAGAACAATTTGGCCTGGGAGAGCTGTAAAAAGGAACAGTCAGGAGGAGATAGTTCACCCAGAGACGAAACATCGTCAGATTTCAACCAGGTTTCAGTCACAAACAGAAAATCCAAGGCATAAGATGAGAAAAAGTTGTTCATAATGAATGTTTTATTTGATAGTGATCTAGCGTTTACTAGAGCCATTTTCACTGAAGGCTGAGCTGGTGCAGAGGAAGTTTTAGCTGGTGATAGAGCCCCAAGTGGGGCCATATTCCAGAGAACGGTGATTTGCAGAGTTAGTATTTACGCATTCTCTGCGAGATTTTGTATACAGCCGACGAGAGGAAGACCAGACAACGGGGATAATACATCCATCAACTGAGTGAACTGAGGTAGTGAGCCCAGTACAATGTTTGTGGGAGCCCCGATGTATGTAACGAGGCTGGCGAGCGATGCCAAGAGCAGCGCAGTGATTGTAAAGATTAGTGGGCAGTGATGGGTGAACTTTAGGGTTCAGATGATGCAGATCCAACGACGAATAGAAAGTCATGTCATAAAAACCCCACCGACAAAAAGGCAGCAACGTTTCTTGAGACGGCGCGCAAAAATAAAAAGAAGCAGATAAAAATGTTACGGGCAATAAAAAGAGGATGATCATCCTAGAGTCGCGCATACCCAGCCAGGTTTTAAACCACGTTCGCCAGCACACCGGGCAGCTAAACTACTACACAATGCAAGTATGTGGAAGATACAGCCCTTTCTAAGACCATATCAACCTGACTAGCATATGGCAACCTATAGTCCGAGAGAAAGTGGAAGCTTACTCACGGAAAACAGTTGAGGTAGCCTGATTGCTTCGGTGGCGAAAGCTCGCGTTTGGCAGGTAGCAGCTTGACTGAAGGGATACAGAGACGATTTATAACCAGCACCATAATTCAAGGTTTAAAATCAGCGTTAAAAAAACCTGCAGGATGAACTCAAGGGATCCAAAAAAATGTAAACTACACGCTTGAGTAGTCCATAATTAGTCCACAGTTTGTCACGAAAACAAAAGGATAGCAGAGAGCAGCGGCTGTCAGAACACGCCAGCGTTCGCTCAGACCGGATGCTCCAGTTGACTAAAAAAAAGCAGGCTACAGGATTGATTAGAGTGGGCGGCCGACTCCGTCAGAGTGAGGATCTTGAGCTTGATATTATCCATCCAATTGTTTTGGATCCTAAGAATCATATTACCTCACTGATCATCTTGGGAATTTATTCTTCTTTGCGTCTTCCTGGCCACAAAGAGTGTTTGCCCATCTTTGGCGGAAATACTGGGTTTTACGTGGCCGTCAAGCTGTGAAGAGGGTTCAGCAAACATGTGTAGATTGTAAGAAATGGAAAGGCTCTTCCTCTGTTCCTTGCATGGCGGACTTGCCTGCCTCTAAACTCCGTCTCCATAAGCCCCCCTTCTGGTCAACTGGTATGGACTGTTTTGGCCCTTTCACCATCAAGATAGGCCGAAGGCACGAGAAGAGATGGGGCATTCTTTTTAAATGTCAGACCACCCGATGTGTCCATCTTGAGCTCCTGTCTAGTCTCGACACTGACCGTTTCCTTCTAGCCCTTCGGCGATTCGTAGCCCGGCGAGGACGTCCTCATGAACTTATATCCGACCAGGGCACAAATTTCCGAGGTGGCGAAAGGGAGCTCAGAGAAGCCTATGCTCTACTTGCCCCTGCACTTCAAACTGGCACAGCAGCAGATCAAGTTCTCATTTAATCCGCCACATGCTCCTCACTTTGGAGGAACATGGGAACGTGAGGTGAGGTCTATTAAAAATGCCTTGCGTGTTACTTTAGGAACTCAAGTTGTGACCGAGGAAGTCCTTCACACTGTAATTATAGAAGTGGAAGAGATAACGAATTCAAAACCCCTTTTCTACGTGTCATCGAACATCTCGGACACGGATCCGATAACGCCAAATATTCTTCTGATGGGGCGGCGAGACGCGTCCCTTCCACAAGTAATGTATGCTGACTAGGGGTGTAACGGTACGCAAAAATCACGGTTCGGTACATACATCGGTTTTAAAGTCACGGTTCGGTTCATTTTCGGTACAGTAAGGGAAAGAAATGCAAAACATTAAACTGCTGGTTGTTTACTATAAACTTTTTTTTAACAATTTGTTTACACTTTTTTTAAACACACTTTTTAAATAAAATATAGGCTAATAAATAGAAAATATATTAAATAAAAAAAGAATAAGAAATAAAATACTGCTGCAAAAGTTCTCCACTAAATAAAATACTCTCAAACCAATATTGGCCATGACGCTAGCTAGCGAGAGGCTGGGCTAAAGCGAGCGTGCCGTGTATGTGGTGATCTTTATTTATGCGATATTTATGTCCGAGCCCAACCCGAGTTAAAATCCTATTTTTTTTTTTCTCATACTAATGACACATGTACGTTTGTTTGTGTGGAAAGCCCGCTTTTAACAGAAAGGCATTCGGAAATGTCCACAGATGAGTGCATCAGCGCGCACGGAGCTACAAACGCTCTTAACACAGGCGCGTGTGCACGTGTTTCGTTGTCACAGCAACATAAACAAATTTCCGCACACAGGAAGACAGATGTAATGGTACTATTTTACATGTATTTGAATCACAAAAACGATTAATCAGATTTAATCAGTGCGACGCGGAGACTTCCGACACTTAATATGTTCGTGTGGAAACTCGGAATTGACCTATGTTCCGCACACAAAACTAGCCTAATTTACGTGAATGATTGCATTCGGTACACATGTGCACCGTACCGAAAGTGCTGTATTGAAACGGTCCGGTTCGAATACACGTACCGTTACACCCCTAATGCCGACTCTGAGCTCTTGACCCATAGGAAGTGGAGACACAGTCAGATCCTTGCTGACAGGTTCTGGGTTAGCTTATCAAGGATTATCTCCCAAGCTTTCAGTCCCGTCAGAAGTGGAAAACGGATGGTCCCTCTATCTCAACTTCTGCTGTGGTCATGGTGATGGATCCTCAGCTCCCCTCGTAGTTCCTGGCCCATAGGGGACAGTCGCTAAGGTCCTGCCCAGTTCTGATGGCCGCATTCGAGTGGCTGAGATCGTCATAAATGGCAAACAATTTATCCGTCCAGTTAGCCGATTAATCGTTCTCCCTGCCTTTCCCACTGATGCTACTGTATGAGTTGGATTTCTTTGGACAAATATGTTGTCATATTTGAGGGCGGCTGTTAAAAATCCCAATTAGTCACTCTACTGGGAGACACGCCCACTTCCTGGAAACTTCCCTCACATGAGGATAATTACCTTACCAATCAACCTCACTAGTGTGTCTCTCTTTGTGCTGACTGTTTGCCCCTCTGCTTGCTGCATGTGTTTGCTGCGTCTAATACTTTGTAAGTTTATTTAAACTTTTTGTATTGATATGAATTTGATAACTGTTGATTTGTTTAAAGATTTCCTTTATGTTTATGTGAATGTATACTTATTATTATAATTTGTATCAGTAAAGTTAACTTTGTTTGATTGTAGACACCAGCAATATGCAGCAATTGTAAAGCCAGGGACACAGCTGATTCATTTCCATGAAGTTTACTGGGAATTTTGTGAAACTGAAATATAGTACAATGAGATGCCTATATTATTAATCAAACCCAAATACACAGTACCAGTGTAAATAGCACCATTTAGCTAACATAGCAGTGTAGCCTATATGATAAACACAATCAAGCTAGTAAAAACGACCAGCAGCAATAAACATAAATCTAATTTAGCCGTCTCAATAATCTTACAAAATTACAAATAAGCAGTAACATATACACAATGAGAAATACTTACAGACGTTGCTTTTAGCAAAAAGAGAGAAAGAAAAGCGATCGACTCAGAAACTGACGACTGAGAGAGCTCACGCATTCATGTAGCTGTTTACCGCATGACGATTACACTTCCCCTTTCCCAACGTGCGCTGGTACTACGTTACTATGGTTACAAAGATAAACAAACCACACTGAACTAGCGAAACAAAGTATAAACACATTTTCAAGCGGCATGACACTCCCCGCTTGGGATCTTTAAAGAGCCCACATTAATTAACAGAATCAGTCTTTGGAGAGAGAAGCAGAACACTTCTGTAATGGGCCGAGAAAAAGTCTTTCTGGTTCCATCCTTGACGACTTCCACTTGAACCTTCCGGACCAATCCATCTTCTCCTGGAAAGGTTTTTGTGATAATACCCGTAGGCCATTGATTTCTCTTTGCCTGATTGTCTTTCAAGAGAACTATGTCTCCTTATTGGAGGTTCGGCCTTTTTCCTTGCCACTTGTGCCGAAGCTGCAATGTCTTGAGGTATTCATGTTTCCACCTGTTCCAAAACATGTCTGCTAAGCCCTGAACCCGCTTCCACTCCTCTCTGACAAGATGCGCTTCCTCAAAACTTCCTGACGGAGGAGGAGGTGCAGAACCTATCTTGAGAGTCAGGAGCATTGCTGGGGTGAGGATGAGAAGCGATTCCGGATCCGATGACACAGGGACAAGCGGTCTAGCATTCATGATTGCAGCTACCTCGGCCATGAGTGTGGTCAGAACTTCATGTGTAAGGTGAGACCCTCCTCTGTTCAAGCAGCATGCAGTCCAAAATACGGCGGGCAATGCCAATCATTCGTTCCCACGCGCCACCCATATGAGACGCTTGGGGCGGGTTGAATACCCAGGTGCAGCTCTGTGTGTCCAGGTACTCTTCCACACTGTTGAAGCCTGGATTAGTCTTGTTCATTTCCAGCTCACGAGAGGCACCGATGAAGTTAGTTCCGCAGTCAGAGCGGATCTGCTTTGCGGGGCCCCTGATTGCAATGAACCTCCTCAAGGTGTTGATAAAGCTGCTGGCACTCATTGCTTCAATTACCTCAATGTGAACTGCCCTTGAGCACATGCATGAGAACATCACAGGCCCCCCTCGATCGTTTAGAGTTGGAGACTCCTCCTCTTGTGCGGCGTGAGACAATGTCCCATGCTACTTGTAGCCGTTCTGCTGGCAGAGCTGCCATCTGCTGATGCTCGGTCTTTCCCCCTCAGCTTTCTACAAGTGATACATCTGTGAAGCAGACTGCTGATGCAGCGTTTAGCTCCCACCAGCCAGAACCCTGCCGCTCGAATGGCACCTTCGGTCAGATGTCTTCCTTGGTGTTTCACTGCTTCGTGATAGTTAGACACAAGCAGGGTTGCGAGATGATGCCGGTAGGGCTGGGTATCGTAACAAAATTTTCGATACCAATACCTTGACTTCGATACCGGTTCCTGAACGATGCCTTTTTCGATACCAATTTTATGAAAATCCTAAAATCCTATTTTAACAATATTACATTACCTTTTTTTCAGTTTGTTGAATTTTTTACACTCATATTTTGAGTCAGTAAAAAAGCACCAATGCTAAAGTTTTCTATGTTTCCTAATCATTTTTAACAACATGTATTATTTACTTCAATGAGCTCATTGTTTCTTTCTTAATGCATTGTTTAACAATGAAACAATGAAAATTAATTGAAATGCATTACACACAGTCACCTCTAACAGATTCTAAATTGTAATTTAGACACATGCATTTTCTGTAAAGCTGCTTTGAAATGATATGTTTTGTGAAAAATGCTATACAAATAAATGTGAATTGAATAAATACTGGGGTGCGAACTATACGCGCTCAAAAAAAACCTGCATAAAGCTTGCCGCAAAGCAGTAGCGAAAGTAGCCTAATGATTATGGATGTGTCGGGAAAAAATAGCAAGGATATATTTAAACTTTTTATTAATAAACAAGTGTTTACTGATTGTGTTGAAGGGTTGGTCAAAATCCCTTGTCTCTTCAGTCAGTTATATATATATTTCATTCCATATCCTTTTGAATGCTTACATTACTTTTATAATAATCAATAATCAAGTATATGCATTATCACATAATCATTTCTATATTCTTTTGTGCTTGTGAAATTATATTTTTCTCTTGAGAGCAATGCAATTTCTCTCCCTTTCTTCCTGAGGAGCTATGTTTTGGCTAACTGATAATACGAAGCTCAAGCACTCTTCGGCCTTGGCGATGTTATTTGGCGATGTTATGTGTGTGTGTGTTTGACTTTCTACGTAGGCATTTGGGACCCAACGCTCAGCCCTCATCGACGCTCTCCTCTAACTTGTGAGGTCAACGCTGACCTAAATCTGAGGATTGGCGACAGCTATCCTAACTAATGGCGATAGGCACCTTTTATCTGCTCACATGTGTGAAATTGTTTATGGTTCTATATTCTCTTAGCCAATCAGATGTATGATGATGCTATGCTTGCCCTTGCAAAATGGTATAATTGGTGTATTATTTTGTGTAAGGTGGAGTTGGCTTGCGACCTCCTCGTGAGACTTTGACGCTCGCTCTACCAATGAAACTGCAAACTATTCTTCAGTAAATTTTTATCTTTTTGATTGAACCTCACGACTCCTGGTCTTCTTTCATCATATCTGGTCTCGGGTCTTATAACTGTTACCCCCCTAACAGTTTGGTGGAGGATGCGGGCATCCATTCTGTGGTGACATCTCTGGCAAATCAGCAAACAAGGTAGAAAGAGATTTTATTAATTATTAGGGCTGTCTGATTGGAAGAGATTTTGAAGGGGAACGGGAGAGCTTCACTCCGACGAGGCGAGTGAAGATTATTTATACTACGAGAGTATAAAGGGTTGCTGTTTTGTTTAAAACAGCAAAAGTGAAACGCACTCTGTGGGGGCCCAGGGGGGCAATACGGGTGTGGTACACCACCCCCAGCAGAGGGCGTCCCTGGATTAGGTCCAGTGGCACCCGCAAAACCTGATCAATCTCTTCCATCTCAGATAGGGGATCCCCGAAGTTAGTGATTCAGGCAGATAGGGAACAAGATGTTAGTTAAATCAATAAAATAAAATTAAAAATAGTAAAATATAGGGTTGTTTGCCAGGGATGCATCAGGAACGGTCCCAAACAAATAAATATATATATAGTGTGACCCAAATTGGCATAGACCAGTTTTATGTGACTTGGGAAGCGAAACATAATTTGCAGTTTCATTGTGTAGAAGTCTCACTATTGTTGCTAAACGTATTTTTCTGCCAAATTTATTGTTGTGGCTGCTAAATCTTTTTCTGTGGTGGTTTTTCATCTGTGACCAATAAGAATGACTGATAAAGAAAAAAGTCCTGACCAAATGGAAGAGAGCGAACGCTGTAAACAGCTCTGCTCTGACGAGCTCAAATCAAAGAAATACGCACAGCTCATTAAGAAAATGGTCAGTCAGGGGTTTGATTCTGATTGGAAAATCACACAGCAGTTAGACTGGCTGCAAACAAAAAAAGAAGCTGATAAAGTCAAATTTTTATCCGTGTTTGCCCTATTCATGGATTTGTAAGATGGGTGGTATACCAATAACTCCTGAAAAAAAAAAAAAAAAAAAAAAAATCCCTAACATGATTAATGGGTGGTCCAGCTTGATTGCTCAACGTGATAGGATGACAAAAATTATCGGACGAGAGATAGGATCTGATCTGTGCAGTTTGAGTGAAGGTCTAAAGGCAGTGTGTGATCAGGCTGAGAGAGCTGCGAAATGTGAGACGGTCTCTCGTGCTCCCTCCGCCCCCATTATCTCTTCTCAGACTGTTCAGGCGGCAGCTTTAGCCGGTCAGACTGAGAAGAACCAGTATGATGGACCCTATACTGAGGTGCGCGGACTGTTGAATGTGGCTGTTGTAACCAATCGATCTTGAAATCACTTCTGAAACTTTGTATATAGAAGGTCTAAATGGTCATGAAATAGATGGGAGTGAAGCAACACTTCCACATCCCGTTTAGGCCTCAGTCTAGCAGCTCCATTGAACGTACAAACAGAACACTTAAAACGTCATTGAGAAAGAGATTGTTGGAGTGGGGGAAATGGTGGCACGCAGCTGTTCCAATGATTCTTTTAAGTATGAGAGCCAGCCCTAACAAAACTACTCAGATCAGTCCTTTTGAAATAATGACAGGTCGTTACATGCGACTGCCTTGGGATGCTCCCCTGCAACATGAGGGACCGTCCGGGCCATTGAAAGATGTTTTGCAAAATTATCTGAAGGCTTTGGATAACTGTTTACGCGATACACGAGTTAGTGTCAGTGTCCGACAAGCAGAGAGAGATAATGTTGAGCAAAAAGACATGCCTGCCTTGCCTAAATAGGTGACAATGTAATGTTGCAAAGAGAGATTGTTTCTCCTCTAGGTCCAAAATTCGATGGACCTTACCAGGTGCTCTTGACAACTAATACATCTGTTTTACTTGACAGAGGGGTTCTGGGTACTGTCTGGAGACATTGGTCACCGGTGAAACCACTCGATAAAGGTTCCAAACAAATCACCGCATCATAATAACGAACTATCTCGTAAACAGTAAAGGTCTGTCGTTTATATGTGTGATAGTGTAAAATTCTGTAACGATGTTTTATCATTACAGATGGCGGAATCCGACGATATATTGAAGCTGCTAATTCTTTAGAAGAAGTGCGAAATTCCAAACAACTGAAAGTGAGGTGGGCCATCATTCGATTGGCACTCCCTCTCTCGTTTGTGGCTTTGATTATAATAGCCTTATCATTCCTGATGGATTCAGATTTCAATTTGGACCGGTAGACTCCATGCGTTCTCCACTCACTGGGATTGTGAGGAGATTTATAACCGTCCATCATGGGTTCAATACCCATGCCTAAATTCAACTGAGGGTCTAAATTTAATTTCAACCATGTATCAGAACGTTAATGATCGCTGCTATCGCTTGGACGGTAATGAGACGGTGACCTTTTGGCTTGGTCACTCCCCAAATTATCCCTGTAATACCCTCAATATGCAAAAAGGTTGGTGGGATAGAAGTGGAGGCGTGGGTTGTTCTTCTATGTTTTTGTGTATGGATGTGTGTTTGTTTCTTCGTCTCATATATTTGCAGGTCTGCTTGCAGTAAGTTGAATCCTGCCGAGGAGGAAAGCAGACTGATCAAGCTGACAAAACCGCCTGAGCGATAAACTGAGAAAGAACAACATTGATGCCCTGTTGTGAGTGGAAGGTGGGAGAGCCTCGGAATGGGGACTGGAATTTTTAGTTTCCAGCATGTCCGTAAAGAGGCGAAGAGACTTTTGTGACCCGCCAGGGAAGCATTTGTCACCACTCCACCTTCCGTAGTGACCTCACTTGTTAGACCAGACGTGGCGGTATTGGGCACCACATAGGTCTAAAACGGGGGACTGAAGGGTTGGTCAAAATCCCTTGTCTCTTCAGTCAGTTATATATATATTTCATTCCATATCCTTTTGAATGCTTACATTACTTTTATAATAATCAATAATCAAGTATATGCATTATCACATAATCATTTCTATATTCTTTTGTGCTTGTGAAATTATATTTTTCTCTTGAGAGCAATGCAATTTCTCTCCCTTTCTTCCTGAGGAGCTATGTTTTGGCTAACTGATAATACGAAGCTCAAGCACTCTTCGGCCTTGGCGATGTTATTTGGCGATGTTATGTGTGTGTGTGTTTGACTTTCTACGTAGGCATTTGGGACCCAACGCTCAGCCTCATCGACGCTCTCCTCTAACTTGTGAGGTCAACGCTGACCTAAATCTGAGGATTGGCGACAGCTATCCTAACTAATGGCGATAGGCACCTTTTATCTGCTCACATGTGTGAAATTGTTTATGGTTCTATATTCTCTTAGCCAATCAGATGTATGATGATGCTATGCTTGCCCTTGCAAAATGGTATAATTGGTGTATTATTTTGTGTAAGGTGGAGTTGGCTTGCGACCCTCCTCGTGAGACTTTGACGCTCGCTCTACCAATGAAACTGCAAACTATTCTTCAGTAAATTTTTATCTTTTTGATTGAACCTCACGACTCCTGGTCTTCTTTCATCATATCTGGTCTCGGGTCTTATAACTGTTACCCACCCCCTAACAGTGTTGTCTGCAAAGATGAATATGGCGATGTTGCCTCGATCATCATTCCTGCAGTAGGCTAGTGAACACGCACGCGAGCCTATGGATTGCATAAGCAAACTATTTATTTCTAATTGTTTCGTTTAAAAGTAGACATATTTGAACCTATATTTAAGTCTATAAGCCTTCTCGTGTCTGTGAGTCAAGTATCCTATACGCTGAGTTTCGGTTCATTTGTGACGCGCTCCAGTTCTTGCAGTCGAAGACGGATAAACACTCTCAAGTGTTGCCGGTCTTGGCAGCAATTATCTTGTCGAAAATATTGCATCGCGTGCTTCTGGCATCGAGGGTAGGTACACTGTTTATCTTACTTTTCCACATATGTTCTTCTATCTATCTGGGTTGGGAGTGGGACACACACACACACACACACACACACACTACAGCCTCACGTGCGACGAGCCGCGTCTCTCTGGGCAACCGCGTAAACTAACGTTAGTGTTTTTCTGCCACAGCCAATCATGCTGCATGCCGATTCATTGTTTCAGTGACATTGACTAGATTAACCCCTTAGGTATCGAAATGTGGTACCGAAAAACAAGACATGTTTCGATACTCGGTAGTACCGAGACAATTCGGTCGGTACCTAAAAAGTATCGATCTCGATACCCAACCCTAGATGCCGGCCAGGAATGATGATGGGGTGAGTCTTGTTCATGCTCAGATCTGACTGTCCAATCCGACCTCCCACTCTAAGAAGTTGATCTTGGTCCATGGTGGGGTGCAATATCCACAGGCTGCTGGAAGATGGGATGTTGGATCCTGAGTTGATACACTTAAGTTCCTGTGTATAGCACTCATTCTGGACACTCTTCACGATGCACACTTTGGCCCTCAGCAACTCTTCCTCTGTAGAGCGACAGATGTGCCACCCCTGACATTCTTTCTGGGTGGAGTGGGCAAAGGAACGAGCCACGTGGATGAGGTGCGCTATGGCTGTGAGGAGAGTGCTGAACTTGGAAAAGCGTTCAAAGCGTTGTGGGTGTACCACATCTCTGGTAACATGTGTAAGACTTGTCACCACCTGAGGACGCACTTCAGAGTCAGTGTCAGGGACAATAAGGTTATAACTCTCTTGAAACTTAGGTGAATGCAAAGATGCATCATGGAGAAAGGCTGGTCCTTTGAGCCAAGTTGTGCTGCTAAGCAAGGCTGGTGTCACAGGTCTTGACCCAATGTCAGCTGGGTTGAGGTGCGTTGGGACGTACTTCCACTGGCTGGAACAAGGCGATTGATGGATTCGTTGGACCCTGTTGTGTACGTAGACATATAATCTCCTTGACTGGTTCTGGATGTACCCCAATACAACCTTGCTATCTGTGTAGTAAGTTATGTTGTCAAATGTTGTGTCAATCTCTGCAACTACCATCTCTGCGATCTCGATGGCGAGTACAGCCGCACAGAGCTCAAGTCTCGGGATAGTTATGCCAGGCTGGGGGGCCAACTTTGCCTTCCCGAAGACAAAGCCAATCTCAGTCTGTTCTTGGTGGCTTGTCACCTTGATGTAGGCTACGGCTGCTATTGCCTTGACTGATGCGTCTGCAAAAGACACAGAGTTCTCTTCTTAGCGCGCCTGCGGTGGAGAAGGACGTATAAGGGCGTGGTATCTGGAGCCCCTCTAGGTCTTGGAGTGACTGTTTCCATCTAGTCCACTCAATCTCCATGTCTTTGGGAAGAGGTGTGTCCCAGTCCTCTGCTTGCGTGGTGAGTTCTCGGAGTATCAATCTTCCATGAACCGTGATGGGTGCAAGGAACCCTAGAGGATCATAGAGGCTGTTAACTGTTGAGAGTACCCCTCTGCGAGTGAATGGCTTCTGATCATCTTCGATTTGAAACATGGTGTCTATGCGCATGTTCCAGAACAATCCAAGGCTACGTTGGATAGGCAAATCATCAACAAAGAGATCTAGGCTGTTGACGTCCTTGGTACGATCTTCGGGGGGAAATGCTTCGATGACTTCCGGTCGATTTGAAGCAATTTTGTGCAGCCTGAGGTTAGAAGCTGCAAGCATCTTCTGTGCTCGCCCGAGGACACTGATGGCCTCTTCCTCTGTGCTGAAGGACTTTAAAGCATCGTCAACGTAGAACTCGCGGTCGATGAACCTTCTTGCATCGCTGCCATAGTCGGCTTCTGCTTCCTTAGCTGATCTGGTTGTTGCATGGCTGAAGATAACTCGCACGACCGTTCTCTAAGATGGCTGTCTTGTAACTCCTCACCTCAAGTGGTCTGTGAGCACCTCCAAGGCACACGTCACCAACGACGACCCATCCTAGGTCAAGCCTTTGAGCAAACGGTGTATCTCCTGGGCCACTTATCTGCTCTCTGACCTTGTGTGCCTGTAAGATGTCTCTGCCCAGTAAGAGGAGTATTTTGGCGTCCGGATCCAGAGGCGGAATCTTGTTGGCGATGTGCTTCAGGTGGGCATGATGGTAGGCTGCTTCCGGAGTAGGAATCTCAGAGCGAACGTTAGGGATTTGGTTGCACTCGAGGAGTATAGGCAGAGGAATGCTTACTTTCTTGTCCACCGGTTCCACAGTGTAACCGCTGGCTCTCCTCCCCGCTGTCTCTGAATGCCCCGCACAGGTCTTGAGTGTATACGAGTAAGAACTTCCAGAGATCTTGAAAACCTCAAAGAACTCCGACCGCGCCAGGGAGCGATTGCTCTGCTCGTCCAGTATGGCGTACATTCTCTTGGACTCCTCCCTGCATCCATTTGGGAACACCCTGACGAGGCAGATTTTAGCACATGCTCTGGCACTCAATCCTTCGCCACATACTTGAGTGCACGTTGACTTGACCTCCTGGATGTCTACTCTGTCCTCCTCCCCCGCCGTCCTCTGAAGTGAGAGGGGACGACTTAGATTTCCAGGTTGGTGGGCAGGGGTGAAGCGCTGTCACATGAGCGGTGCTCTCACACTCTGTACATTTTATCTCAGCGGTGCAGTTCTTTGCAAGATGCTCTGTGGAGGAGCAACATCGAAAGCAGATGTAATGCTCTTTCAAAAGCTGTTTAACGATCATTTATGCTCTTCTCACAGAAGCCTCTGCATTTCCTCAGAGCGTGGGGCTTTTTATGCAGAGGGCAATGTTTATTTGGATCAATTCGTTCCGTACTTTCTCTACACTCGGCCTTAGCAGTTCCTGAGACCTACGTCTTGTGAACATAAACGGAAGTCTTTGTAGGCCTCTCCCACTTACTTTTTCTCTCTGCTGGAGCTTGCATGAAGAGGTTAAAGCTTGGGTCAGTGCGAGCCCCTTGCCTCCGTGGCGATGAAGTTTACCAACACAGAGAAAGGTGGAAAGCTAACGAAGTGTTCCCGTTTGTATCTTGTACCAAAGTAAAGCCACTTTTCTTGTATGTTGTATGGGAGTTTCTCAATGATAGGCTTTATTCCTCTGGAAGTATCCAAGTACGACAAGCCTGCAAGGTAGCCGTCTTCCTTGGCGGCTTGTAGCTCTGACAACAGGTCAGCTAGATCCCTGAGTCTCTGTGGATCCCTTGTTGTGACCTTTGGAAAGTTTTCTAGTTTGTTAAACAAGGCCTGCTCGACGGCCTCTGGCGAGCCATATATTTCGTCGAGGCGCTCCCATGCCATGTGCAGTCCAGTTGCTGGATCCTTAATGTTGACTGTTTTTATCCTTCTTACTTGTTCTGATGACTCTTTTCCTAGATACTTGGTGAGGAGGTCGAGTTCTCCTGCAGCAGACAAGTCTAGATTGGCGATAGCGTCTTGGAACGATGTTTTCCAGGCCCAATAGTTCATTGGCTGGTCGTCATATGCTGTGAGGCCTGAAGTCACCAGGCGGCTGCGAGCAAGGTATTTAATAAGGTCTCCAGTGGCCGTAGAATGGTCATAGCTAGATCCATGAGGCGTCCTGTGAGCAGGCGGGTGCGCAGGAGAGGCGGAATCCGGTTTGAAGTTATGTTGCGGACGTTTCCCACTAAGCTGAGGAGCTGGGGAGGAGTTGAGAAGCTGATTGAAGCTTTGTTGTGGCGGTGCCCCACTGGTCTGAGGGGCCTGAGGAATTTGGTGTGGCATAATGTCGGCAGAAGCAGCAGCTTGGGTTTGACTTGCATTGCGTGGGTGGGGTGTTGAAGGGATAAGATTGTTTGGTTGAGGGTGTGGAGAAAGCGTTGCAGAAACATAGTCACTCCCTCTTCTGACAGATAGACCTCTGCTGCATAGGCTGGCTTGTGCAGACACATAGGCGGCGACGCGCTGGTCTTTGACAGATTGAGGGACTGCGCTGTTAGCCTTACTGCATACTTCAAAGCCCATATCTTGTAAAACCAGCCACGAGAGCATTTGCCTCTGCTATGGCAGCATCCTTTTCTTTTTCATCATTTAATGCATCAAGATTAGCTTGAACTCGTGCCTGCTCCACTTTAAGTTCAATTTCTTTTAGCGCATGTACTGCTCTAGCTTGCGCTGCTTCAGCCTTTGCCTTTGCCATGGCGACAGCCATGCTAATATTCGAGCTGGACGATGTACCAGATGAGCGACTGCTTCTTGAGCGCACAGTCTCAGACTGGTTAACTCCATTTCCCTTTTTTACTGTTGCTATGTTGTGACATTGTGACTCACCGCGATTTCAATATCAGGAGAGGGAAGCTAGTGTGCAGCTGATAGGGCGCTGTAGAGTTAGCCGCTTATCTCTTGGTATTGAGTTGCTGCTTAATTTGTTTACCGCATGACGTTTACACTTCCCCTTTCCCAACGTGCGCTGGTACTACGTTACTAAGGTTACAAAGATAAACAAACCACACTGAACTAGCGAAAACAAAGTATAAACACATTTTCAAGCGGCATGACAGACACTAAGTATCTTTTTAGGTATTTTATTGTCTAAAATCAATATTTTTATTCATAAATATGTCCTCAATGGTGTACAAATACCTCGGCCAATTATCTGACTTATCCTTATAAATGAAGAATTTATTATCTTTATATACATGGGACCATAGACATGTATAGAAAGGCTAGATAGCTTACCGGCGCTGAGAGCCAATGGGACCCGACGACGTCACACGGCGGCCATCTTAGGACAGGACCCGCTCGTCCCAGTTATAACATTAAAGTCTATTGTGCATGTAGTGCTGAAATAACTATATTTTGCTCAATTTTCAACCGATTTTCAAACGGCTTGGTGTGTCATAAACGTCAGGGATGCGGCTATACACAGCTACGCTGCAATGTTAAGCGTTTCTCAAAACGTGAAGCTACAATTTAAACATCGGCATCAGCACAAATCATAGCCACGTTAATAAGGTTTGTAATAAACCAAACCGTTTGTAAATCCGTCAAGAATTCAGCAAGTTACGAGCATTTTAGTTGGCGTATGTCACTCACCTTCCGTCCACAGCAGCAGGGAGCAGCAGCGCAGTCTCCTGACCTAAGATGGCCGCCAAGTGACGACACAGCTGACTCCGCCTTGAGCCATCTAGCCTTTCTATACATGTCTATGCATGGGACGGGTAGGTCCACGGAGGCTTCCATGTAGTTCCGCCATCTTGCAAAACTATGATAGCAGAGAGGGACAAAAAGTACTAAGCCAACGCGTTTTCCACAACGCGTTTTCATTCAGAGCCAGCCGAAACCAGCAGAAACGCAGGTGCAGAGCAGTGAGAGGCGCTTGAAACTGCACCGGCAAGTTTAAAAGTCTGGATTGCATTGTTATTATGGACCATATGCCGCGCCACAGGAGAAGAAAACATCGTCGCCAAAAAAGTCAAAAATAGGACGTAAAATGCGTGGGATTTCCCCCTTTCTGGTCAATGTATCCCTGCCTCTGCTTAATTATTTTTATCCCCGGTGGGGATAAATTTATCCTCCCCTCAAAGTGATCATAGTGCTACACTAGTGGCGAGACGGATCACAAAACTTATCACGGATCCGTGGTTTGAATAAAGTCAATTTTATTTTAAAATTATTTCTCACTCACTCTTGTTGAGCGTCTGGCGCGAGTGATTTCAATGTAAAGACGCGTTTATGCGCGCCTAGAGGTCCTGCGGCGCGGTGTTTAGCGCGGGGCGGTAGACGCGAGCCTCATTCTACTCCAGTTTGAGGTGAATTGCTATCACAGATAATGTCTTTTCTATCATTTCACTGTAGCTCAGCATCGCGATGTAAAGTTAACGTTATTGCATGATCACAGTTCATATGTGTGGGGGAAAGGTAAGCTATTAGAGTAAAAATAATGCGTTAGGCTACTTCAGTTAATAAGAAAAAAAATTAAAGTCAGTAATTCATACTGTAACATTTTGTTTGTTGTCATGTTGCAGTTTGTTTTAAAATAACACACCTGTTCACCTGAAGGAAAACTCGACGAAATGCTATTAGAAGACATCCTGTCAAAGCTTTTTGGTACATTTGAAAAAGCGAGGCGCTGGAGAGCAAAATTAGTTTGAATGCAAAAATACAAATTCACCACTAGATGGGAGTAATTCCTACTTATTGTCCCTTTAAGTAGCACCAAAACATTGCTGGGCGAGAAGTAAGAACCGCTTGCGTCAGGGGCTGGGGGCGGGGTTACCGTGACCAACAAGACGAAAATAAACTTGTGACCGCCATTTTTTAAATAGCTGCTAATCGAGCTAATAGCAGCTCGATTGTAATCTCCGTCTCTGCAAGTTACGGCGAGCTGCACGAACGCGTTGGATTCGCCGTGTTTGGATGCCGATGTAGATTTGCAAAGCCATGAGCATGAATAGTAACGCAAAGGTTGCGTCAGATTAAAGAAGAGTTTGAGAAGCTTCATCAGTTTCTCAGAGACGAAGAAGAAGCTGCAGTCACTGCACTGAGGGAGGAAGAGGAGCAGAAGAAGCAGAGGATGAAGAAGAAGCTGGAGGAGATGAACACACACATCTCAGCTCTTTCACACACACTCAGAGACATGGAGGAGATGATGAAAGACAACGACGTCTCGTTTCTAAAGGTGACAAATCAATCTGGCTTCATTCTCTGTGCAGAAAACAACTTGTATAGAGAGACTCATTGACAGTGAGAGTGTTTGATAAGATATTAAAATGTTTTTAAACTCTATATTTTCCAGAACTTTAACGCCTCAATGGAAAGGTAAGTGAGCTGCTCGGATCTCTTCTCTCAGTGGATCTAAACTCAAACTCACTGCAGTTCTGACTCCTGATTGTTCCTCAGAGTCCAGATCTCACAGCCGGATCCACGGATGAGTTCTGGAGCTTTGATTCATGTGTCGCGTTATCTGGGTAACCTGCCGTTCAGAGTCGGGAAGAAGATGCTGGAAACTGTCCAACACAGTGAGTCTCAGCAGATCTGACACCAGTGCAGAAGATAGTGCAGATACAAACACACACAACATAACATTTGATAGAAATATATTTAATAATCACTTGAAGTTCTAAGTGAATCTGAACTGCATTACAGAAAATCATCAGATCATACAGCGAACTCATAATGAAGTCTATTCCTCATGATCTATGTTTATATATTAGGATACAATCGTGTTTATTGAACACTGATATTACAGTTACACTAAAATTAAACTTTCCCCACAATTAGCAAAACCTTACACTAGATTTGCACAACTGTAAGCACATTGTCACACTATTAGCAAAACATTACACACAGTTATTTGCAAATCACTAAACACACTTGTATACATCAGACACAGAAGTATATCATGATGTCACTTCCTTGCAATTCCAAAGCACTGACTGTGAAATGACCTATGGGCCGATCTGTTAAATGGCGCTTTTCCACTGCATGGTACGGCTCGGTTCGGCTCGGTACGGTTCGACTCGGCGCGGAATGGTTCGGCTCACTTTGCTTTTCCACTGCGTGGTACGACTCGACTCGGTACGGCACGGCACGGTTCGGTTCGCTTTAGTTCGGTTGCTTTTCCACTGCAGTTAGTACCGCTTCAAAGTGGGTGGGACTGTAAGACTGATCGTTAATAGTTGTAGGTCCGGTGGTAGCCGTGTGTGGCTAAAGAGCTGTGCTACTTCCGCTCCTCGGCAACCAACGAGAGGAACGTCTGCACCTCGTCCACTGACCACGATTCAGCCATTTCTTGTGTGATTTTTTTAAACTTTTTTTGTCAAGTAAATACTCTAAAAACAGGTGCTACTGCGTTGGCTGTTGTCTGGCTATTTAAGTCTAGCGGGTTTAGTGTCTCGTGTCGCAAATACAATGACGCTGAAGTGACGATTCTGTCTGACCAATCAGTGATCTGCAGTGTTTTCACGTCACATTATAGTATCGGTACGGTACCGCTTGGAACCTCACAGAGGTGGTACCATTTAAAGCGAGCCGTACCGTACCGTACCATGCAGTGGAAAAGCGCCAAAGCGTGCCGTGCCGTACCGAACCGTACCGTACCATGCAGTGGAAAAGCGCCAAAACACAGCCATCAGGTGTACACACACAAACACACACACACACACACACGATTGCTAAACTGTAGACGCACCAATCAGTTTAAGCACTATAAAAAGGTAACAGGTAAGTTCACCTGTCTTCAACAATATTGTAATACTGTATGAAAACTGGAAAATGTTTTTTTATGAATGTTTTGTTGAAATGTTTAGTATTGACTGACTTTACATGAAAATAAATAAATATTTTTCATTAGTGTCATGTGGTGTTGGTGAATTTATTTTGACACTTTCTCTGTGTAAATGCTAAAAGTGTTTTAGGTTGAGCACAGGAGTGTTTAACTGAATCAGACTCAGACCATATGATGGTTGTGTTTATGTTATGACAACAAAATACGTTTTTTATAAGACATTTGTATAGGTTTGACAAAACATTTTGCAAATTATCTGAGGTGTTGTGTTACTTTGGTGTAGTGTGTTAATTGTGTGTTTTGACAAACCGGCCCTGTTTTCAAAATTGTGATAAGCAAATGAAGAAAACGTAAACCTGGGAGCCTCAATCCATTCTGACAGACCAATGTTATGATAGTATAATTTATTGATCTCTTTCAAAAAAAGAAAAATGTTTTATATTTACATTTCTAATACATCATATCTCATCCTCTAATCTGATGTTATTCTCTTTGCAGCGCCGTTGACTCTGGATCCAAACACAGCAGATCCTCGTCTCACACTCTCTGCTGATCTGACCAGTGTGTCGTACAGTCCTGTATATAAAACACTTCCTGATAATCCAGAGAGGTTTGACTGGTATGCATGTGTCCTGGGATCTGAGGGCTTTAACTCAGGAACACACTGCTGGGATGTGGAGGTTGGAGAAAATACACACTGGGGTCTTGGAATAACCACAGCATCAAACCAGAGGAAGGGACGTGTTTTCTTTAAGTCTAATATCTGGTGTGTGGATTACATAAACAGCGAATACAGCTCGCAATCCCCAGAGCAACGTTTCACTGTCTTTACTGTTAAACAGAAGCTCCAGCGTGTGAGAGTTCGGCTGGACTATGACAGAGGAACAGTGTCATTCTCTGATCCTGTAACTAAAGACTGTCTGTTCACATTCAGGAGATCCTTCACAGAAACTGTCTTTCCATTCTTATGTAATTTCTGCACAACTTCCCCTCTGAGGATCTTACCAGTTAAACTGTTTATTACAGCAGAAAACGTACTCGGTTACTAACGTAACCTCGGTTCTCTCTAGAGAGAGGAACGAGTACTGCGTAGCTAGCTACGCATTGGGGAAAATCCTTTTCCACGAGAATACTGAAGCCAAAAATTATCCTTAATTTTGTATTAATGTAAAACGCGTTGCCGAAGCATACAGACCTAGGCGAGACAGCTCGCGCGCCGATTGGCTGCTATGCGGGCAACTGCTTAAGCCTATCGAGCAAGACCTTGAGTGACGTCACACCCAATGTGTCACGTCCCGCCGAAACGTGCGTGGCTTAGGGCTATAAATTGCGCTCGCAGGCTTATCTTCTCTGATTTTTAAAAGCGAAACAATCAGAGCGCATACACGGCAAGATACGCAGTACTCGTTCCTCTCTCTAGAGAGAACCGAGGTTACATTAGTAACCGAGTACGTTCTCTTACGAGAGATACTCTCGTACTGCGTAACTAGCTACGCATTGGGGAACACCATGTAAAAACGCTGTGTATGCAGGGATCCAACACCATAGACCCAGAGCCCTATGCTGGGGTTCATACAGTGCATAATCACCTAAGGGACTCACAGGGAATCCAGAAAGAAGTGGGTTCCAACCACCATCTTCCAAAATATTGGCTGCTCAGAGCAGTCCAGCTATTTATCATAGCTGTGTATCAGCGACTGAGATTTCAGTCTAACCACATTCGGTCAAGCTAAACCGATAATAACCTGGCCTGTAAGGCGGGAACTTAGAAAACCTGATAAATGTAGACGGGGAGGCCCAGCCTGCCGCCATACAAATATCCTGTAAGGCAATCCCACTTGACCAAGCCCACGAAGAAGCCATGCTCCTCGTGGAGTGCGCTTTAACACCCAAAGGACATTGAATGCCTTTTGGACGCATACGCCAGAGCTATAGCGTCCACTATCCATCTGGATCTGTTTCGAAGCGGCTAGTCCCTTAGAACGCCCACTGAACGAAACAAAAAGCTGCTCCGTCTGTCTGAAAACAGACGAGCGCGACACATAAGCTCTCAATGCCCTCACCGGGCAGAGAAAACTCTCATCCACATTCTCCCCAGTGACCGGAAGGGCAGACAGGGAAATGACCTGCGCCCTAAACGGTGTATTTAGGGATTTTGGAACATAACCGTGCCTAGGTTTGAGTATGACCTTCGAGTCATTTGGCCCAAATTTCATGCACGACGCACTCACTGAGAGTGCGTATAAGTCCCCAATGCACTTCACAGAAGCGAGAGCCAGAAGAAACACCGTCTTAAACGACAGGTGTTTAAAATCAATCTCCTGAAGTGGCTCAAAAGGATGACCCTTTATGGCGTCCAGCACCGTGGAAAGGTCCCAAATGGGAACTGTGGGAGGTCTGGGGGGATTCAGTCTCTTAGCTCCTCTAAGGAACCGAATGACTAAATCGTTCCTTCCTATGGACTGGCCAGGCGCAGTTTCAGAGAACGCCGCTATGGCTGCCACATATACTTTGAGCGTGGAAGGGGACCTCCCCTTGTCCAACAGCTCTTGTAGGAAAGATAGAACCTCCGCCACTCCGCAGTCTGGGGGTGGCACGCCACGAGACGTGCACCAACCAAAAAATACTGACCACTTAGAAGATGCAAACAGGTCTACTTTCGCTCTGCCTAACTTTTTCCACAGCAGCCGTACTGTGTGTGGGTTGCAGTGGACCATTCTCCTGTCGGAACGTGGTTCCTGGACAGTATGTCTGGTCTGACATTCAGGTGCCCTGGCACGTGCGCTGCTTTCAGTGAAAGGAGGTTGCTGCGTGCCCATATCAGGAGGCGTTTGGTCAACCTGTATAACAACAGGGACCTGAGGCCGCCCTGGCGATTTATGTAGGATACCACTGATATGTTGTCTGAACGTATCAGAACGTGGCAACCCACAATCAGGGGACGAAAGCGCGTGAGCGCTTGGCTTACTGCTAAC
This sequence comes from Phoxinus dragarum, assembly GCA_033366665.1. Taxonomy (NCBI): domain Eukaryota; kingdom Metazoa; phylum Chordata; class Actinopteri; order Cypriniformes; family Leuciscidae; genus Phoxinus; species Phoxinus dragarum. Next base: position 73,473 of record JARPMJ010003050.1, read on the forward strand.
ATCTCGAGGCAGTTTATATGAAAGAGCTTCTCCCGCTCTGACCATAGGCCAAACAGCGGTCTGCCCTCGAGCAGCGCTCCCCATCCTGTGTTGGATGCGTCCGTAGACACCACCCTCAGTCTCGAGGAAGTCCCCAGGCTTACACCTGAAAGGTACCAGTCTTTCGACTTCCAAGGTTTCAGAGCTGCGACGCAAGCTTGATTGACCTTGAGGCGAAGCCGACCGGTGGCCCACGCATTGCGGGGCACCCTTCCCTTGAGCCAGATCTGCAATGGGCGCATGCGTAAAGGTTCGATAGCCCCTTTTTTCAGAAGTTTCTGAATTTCGGCTCGAAGTAGGTGTGCTACATTCGAATCTACCGAAGTCTCGACGCGCGCTGCGTGGCGGCGAGGGCGTCGGCGAAACTGCAGCGAATAGCCTTCTTTATGATGTTTAGCACCTATTTGAGACCCCGGGAAGCTTCGCCCATGCATCTGCACGGGCAGCTAGGGGCTGAGTGAGAAGCGCGCTCTGATCGACTCGCGATATAGCGGCTTCTGTGAGCTGTGACAGAAATGTCACGCTTGCAACATCCGAGGCCGGGGCCGCGCTGATAGCAGCGGGCAGAATGTCCGCGCTCGACCCCTCCACAGTAGTTAACCGGGAAAGGGAGGGGCTGGACGGGCTCCGTAGGAACCGTGGTGCTTGTGTGAGAACGTGGGCGCGGGGGGGAGCGGGCCACGTTACCAACTTTATAGCATCACTCACCTGAGCAGAGCGCCTGCACGCAGGTTTCGTTTTTACAGAAACCATGCGATAAGCAGTAGGTAGCATTAGTGGGCACTGGGTAGTGGGCACGTGCTACTTTTAACGCGCAATCGAACTGGGTCGATTTTATGTGCGCAGGACCTGTGTGTGGGGCTGTGTTTGTGTGTAGGGATGGGCACATTATAGTGGGCAGTCTTACTACACATGAAACACCATCGGCCGTGGCCGGGACACCAGAAAATACACTCTTTAAAGGATTTATCTGGGTAGCCGTGAAAATAGCTGTTGTGTGCAGGCAAGCGGGTACTGGAACAGGCTTGTTTGCTGCTAAATACACTGGACCAGTCACTTTTCTTGGGACTGGACGAGCGGCAAACTTCAGCGGCCGCAGCGGGACTTAAATTTTTTACATTTTACATTTATTCATTTAGCTGACGCTTTTATCCAAAGCGACTTACAATTGCTTTATATATCAGAGGTCGCACGCCTCTGGAGCAACTAGGGGTTAAGTGTCTTGCTCAGGGACACATTGGTGTCTCTCAGTGGATTCGAACCCGGGTCTCTCACACCAAAGGCATGTGTCTTATCCATTGCGCCATCACCACCCCTCTACCACCCCTCAAGTCGAAAATTACTTGAACACCGTCGTTTTCCTAGGAGTGCTAGGATGACTTCGGGACCTCAGGTTTCAACGTGATCTTCGTTCGCGGGCCATGCGGCGCGGGGCGGCGGCTGGAAGATCTAGAGCGCAGTCTCGAGCTCTGCGTCTGGCGGCGTTGAGATGAGGCGCTGGGCGGAGGCTTAGGCTGTGCACTCTGAGCAGATGGTTTCGCACGGCCTGCTGCAGAGTTAGAGCGCTTCGGAAGGAAGTGCTTCATCGCCTGAGTTGCCTTCTGTACCTCAGCATACCTGTCAGTGAAGTCCTTCACCGATGTCCCGAAGAGGCCAGCAGGGGAAAGCGGCGCATCGAGGAACGCGGTTCGCTCCGCGTCCGGCATGTCTGAGAGCGTAAGCCAGAGGTGCCTCTCAGACACGGTGAGCGCCGCCATACTCCGTCCAATGGCCTGCGCCGCAGACTTTGAAGCGCGAAGAGCGAGGTCCGTAGCACTTCTCAAGTCGGCCACACAGATCGCTTCGGGTCCGTTCTCGTCCATTTTCCGGAGGAGATCGGCCTGGAAGATCTGTAGCGTCGCCATTGTGTGCAGCGCTGACGCAGCCTGTCCGTTGGCGGTGAAAGCGCGGTGGAGCAGGGATGACGTCATGCGGCAAGCCTTTGAGGGCAGCGCCATCTTAGCACGCCGTCCAGCGGAGGGCGGGCATAAGTGCGCTGCAATAGGCTCTTCGACCGGCGGGAGGGAAAGGTAGCCTCTGTTTTTAGCATCGTCAACTTCGGAGAACGCCATTGAAACAGAAGACCTCGTCCTCGTTGAAAACAATGGAATTTATAGCCCTAAGCCACGCCCGTTTCGGCGGGACGCGAAGCGCCCTCATTGGGTGTGACGTCACTCAAGGTCTCGCTCGATTACCCGAATAGCAGCCAATCGGCGCGCGAGCTGTCTCGCCTGGGTCTGTATGCTGCGGCAACGCGTTTTACATTTATACAAAATTAAGGATCATTTTTGGCTTCAGTATTCTCGTGGAAAAGGATTTTCCCCAATGCGTAGCTAGCTACGCAGTACGAGAGTATCTCTTGTAAGAGAATCACAGTTAAATCTGATTCTGCTTCTGGATTAATACAGTTTTGCAAATTATGCTTTAATAATAACACTGTAATCAAAGCATCTCATTGATTAATCACTTCAATGTAAAGTTAAGAACCAAATTAACCCTTGTGTTTCCTTAAGGACATGTTTCTCACTTTCAGTTTTTATTATTATCCTGTGTTAATGCCAACTGCATCAATTTTGGCAGAAGTGTGTATTTTTATTTGAATGGTCTTATTTCCTTTCTGCATTTCCTTTCATAAATCTCTGGGTACACAAAATATTTACTCTCAGGACCTTAAGGACAAAAATGTTCTAATTGAAATCCATTAAAACTGCCAATTTATTTTTATCCCAGGGCCATTTAACTATAAAATGATGCAGTCTTTGTTAATAGACTTTTGTTCTGTTGGCAAGGCTTTAAAATAAAATAAAAAATTACGAGATGGTGCCGTTTTCTCAGGTTTGGCCTATAAAGCGTCACAAATCAAACCTCTGTGGTTCCTCCTCCTCACCACCAGAGGGCACCCTCTCCAGAATATTGACATTACCCATTTAAACTCCATTTCCCATGACCCTGTGCCTGTTGCTGATTCTCTGCAACCTGCCACTCATCATCCAGGCTTTTTATACAGCCTTTCTCCACTGCTTCAGTGCGACGTCTTGTTCTGCCCTGGCTAACATTTCTGAGCGGTTATCCTAGTTTCCTCGTTATTGACCCTGGACAGTTTTCATCGTATTGACCCTTTGCTTCCTGCCTTTGTTACTTTGCTTTGTTTGCCTGGATATTCATGACTCTGTCTGCCTTTTGATACGTCTGTGTTTAGCCTGGGATCTCTTTTGTCGGTGTTTGACCCCTGCCTGTTTGTTCTACGTCTTATTGCTGATTTATAAATACTGCACATGGATCTCAACGCTGCTGCCTCTTCATTACGGAAGCAAATACTCACTTTTTTCTTGTTTTCTGATTCTGCGTATTAGAGTCAATTGGATAAGTTATTGTGTAATTGTGTAATTGTGTTTGTGTTGCTGTGAGGTTTGTATATATGTACTAAAATTGTGTTTGTGCATGTAATAATTGATAAAGAAGAAAAATTGTTTTGTAAATCCCAAATGAATTACTATTATAAATTCAATACTTCAGTAACCATTAAACAAGTCATACAATAATTAATGAAAGAATGTTTAAATTCATGTTTACAATATGTAAGACAAGATAAAGTGTTGCCATTTAATCTTCTTGCCAGTGAAATCCTCATATGTTCATATGTATATTATCCTATAACTCGAGCTCTGTAACATATTAATGAACTAGCAGCTTTTTATATATTCATGCATAATGATTGACAGAATAACACAAACTAGATACATTTAAACCGTTTTTTAAATGGTGGTTTACATAAAGAAAAATGGATAAGACTTTCATGTCAAAGGCCTGAAAATACCATAAATATAAAACTAAATGTCTGACCATATTTTGATTAAAATTTGAGGATACGCACAAAAATGTAGTTTCTGTAAGCTTTTATTCAAGAAATGTCAAAGCGTCTTAAAAAAAAAAAAGGCCATTTGGAGACCCCAGATAGACACTACATGAGTCAACACTACATATTATCTGTATAGCACTTCAGAACTGCTCTACCCACCAGACCACACAAGAAAACACTATTTCAGAACAACTCGAAAAACTCTTATTTTGAACTATTTGAATAACGTAACGTGATTTTCAGTGAAAACAATGCAATTAATGCCCAACTCCCATCATGTGTTGGTTGAAGACCTATTTTAAGAAAAATGTAACAAGTGGATTTCAGTTTGAGTCAAATATTAGAGACATACAACTATTAGCAGCATCAATATTCCTTGATATTACAACTAACATATTCTTGCCAAATACCTTATTGCTCTGATGCATCTTAAAATGTCAGTGCCACTATTTTCTCTCAAGATGCTCAACAGTAATGTTTTTTATTCTAAGACACATTTATAAAAGGTTCTTAAATGTCCTAATCGAATTTAGGCTTAACCCTGGCTTAACCTAAGCCGTCTGTGAAACCAGGCTTTGGGACTATATTTACAATGGAAGTGAATAATGTGAAGTACTATGGATATGGAAGTAAAATAATGTCAAATGTTTTTGAAATAAAAAGCCTGTTGAATTGCACTACTTGAAAAAAAATATGCATTGCATTAACCATGCTTGCATTTGAATGCATTGTATTTTTAGGGCTCGCATTTTTATGGGCTGAAATTAAACATGGTTGTATATTTAAGCTGTGAATATTCTAATTCAAAACATTTCAAACACATTTTCATTAATACAAATTCAATCATCCATATTCACCTTTCATATTTCACTTCCAAAATTTTCAAACTGTTTAAAAATACAACATATAATATTCAACGGGCAAGTTTCGGTCCATTTTATTTCACTTCACAAATTCGCTTCACAAGTTCAGTGGTTCAAATTCGACAGTAAATTCAACAATGACATCCAGGAACTGCAGGAAAAGCAGTAGATTACCGAGCATAATCTCCATCTGCTGTTAGTCGAGCTCACCAGAAGGGGGTGCAAGCGGCGCGTGTTGTTGACGAAGACCAGAGCAACAGTAGAGCAAGCCATTCATTCATCTATTTATGTATTCATTCATAAACACTGATTTAAGTGTTTAATGAAATGTAGGTGTATTTGTGATTATTATGAGGGCTGTTTTTATATTTAATTTTAGTGTCTTCACGGTCCCTGTGTAGCCAACATCCATCTTTCTCTACCGTGAACGAGATCATAATGTTATTCCCCCGATGCTGATGTACAGAACAAATGTTATATTTGATATATTTCTCTTGGTTGTTAATTGCCTTAACTTTATATCGCAGTGATGTGCTGCAGTACTGGGGTTTCCATAATTCAGGATTGCTGGACATATACAACGCTAAGCTTAATGGACTAATACAGTGATATAAAAGACTTTCAAACTCGCACCTTATAGAAAAGGCTGTACTATGGCTACAGGCTAGCAGATGGACTCAGAAAATGAACTTAGCGCGCAAAGTTTCACGCTAAGCGTTTCCCAATGATACTGGTTATGAAGTTGGTTTGACATGGACATTCGCGCATTTAGGGACCGTCTCTAAAGTTACATACGAGATTGGTATACACGTTTCTAACTTCAATAGCATTGAAAGAGAATGACTTGCAGTCATAAAACCAACTGTAAAGTGTTCATGTAGGTGTCAGGCATGATGCACACCTTGCTACATCACCAAATACTGCCTTCAATCTTTTTGTCAACTTGTTTTCTTTCTAATTAAAGGAACACTACACTTTTTTTTTGGAAATAGGCTCATTTTCCAACTCTTGAACAGTTTTACCATTTTCAAACCCATTCAGACGATCTCCGGGTCTGGCGGGTAGCACTTTTAGCATAGCTTAGCATAGATCATTAAATCTGATTAGACCATTAGCATCTCTCTCAAAAAAGACCAAAGAGTTTCAATATTTATTTATTTAAAACTTTACTCTTCTGTAGTTTCATAGTGTACTAAGACAGACAGAAAATGAAAAGTTGCGATTTTCTAGGCCGATATGACTAGGAACTATACTCTCATTCCTGCGTAATAATCAAGAAACTGCAGCCGTACAGCAGCGCAATTACAACAACATGAAGGAAAATCCTCTTTAGGTCAAAATGACCCGAACACTACATGAGGGTTAAGGAAAGGGGCAAGTTTAACTTCATGCTGACTTTAAATGGCCAAAACTAAACACTTACCTCTCAACACAACTGGCCATATGACTTGTATTGGGTGTGCTGTGAGGTAGCCTACAAGTCAATGGAGTTGGACAAAAACTACGATAAAACCTGTTGGAAAGTATATTTTTGCAGTGATTTTTGTATGAGCATATCAGTGAACTGGTTTGCTACCACAGAAACCTACAATTCTCGGGACAGCAGTATCTGTCCAAATTCTTAACTGTTCTATTTTTTCTATTCTTTAAGTGTAAAATACCAAACTTGTCCTTTAAGTGAACCAAAGACGGTCTCAAAAACATGGTTTGAAATTGCTGGTGTTTCTAAATGTATAAATGTAAATTATTTCAGAAAATTATTATAGCTACTACATGTTTAGGTAGCAGCGATTTATATGGTAACATCCTAAAAAACGTTTTATAAAATGATATCACATTTAAGTCTTTTTAACCGTTGTTTTAGAAAAAAGAGAGTAAATTAATCGCTAATCCTTGCTACATGTAGCCTACTTACATCTATCTATCTATCTATCTATTAGACGAGTGAGTGAATAATTGAGGTAGAGATGAATGGATGTTTGTGTGTAAAAAAAAGTCAGTTTGATTTAATACAGACTTTAAAAAACATGATAAAAAAAAAGAGATGCTTAAAAATCCAGAACACTATTTCTACAGAATATTCTGTTAGGCCATTACTGAGCAAATTATGCTAATTTTATTTGGACAAAAATAGCTAATGACCTATATTATTAAAATGTGCAGTATATGGCAAATTTAATTTACGATAATCAGTGCACAACCTTACATCGCCATTCTGCTTCCGGACCACCACAATTGGGGAAGCAAAGGGTGACTATGACTCCCGGAAGATGTCAACTTCGAGCAGGTGTCGCAAATGGCTTCGAACAGCTTGAATGTCCTGGGGATGGATTGGCCTGGCTCGATGCTTGAAAGGGGTTTCTTCGTGGAGCTTGATATGGTGCTTTACCTGGTCCGTACAGCCGAAATCAAGATTGTGGTGAGATATAATTTGATTTTCAAAAGACAAGTTGCGGTCTACTATAACACCCAGATCTTTTACTGTAGAGGATAAAGTAACAGGACGTCCTTCTAGATTAAGGTTGTATTGTAAGAGGTTTTGTGGGCAGTTTTTTGGACCAGTGTAATTTTGAAGTCGATCTAAGAGTATTTTATGCTCTATAGTGTCGAACGCAGCACTAAGATCGAGTAAAACTAGTATTGAGATACAGCCTTGGTCAGAAGCTAAAAGTAAATAATTTGTAATTTTAACCAGCGCAGTTTCTGTGCTATGATGTGGCCTGAATCCAGACTGAAATGTTTCATAGATATCGTTTTCTTGCAAGAAAGAGCACAGTTGAGCAGACACAACTTTTTCTAGTATTTTAGACATAAATGGAAGATTTGAAATGGGTCTGTAATTTGCTAGGTTATTTGGATCTAATTGTGGTTTCTTAATAAGAGGTTTTATAACTGCCAGCTTGAACGTTTTTGGAACGTGACCTAAAGATAGAGACGAGTTAATAATATTGAGAAGAGGCTCTTCCACTACAGGTAACACTTCTTTCAGTAGTTTAGTGGGTATTGGATCTAATAAACATGTTGTTGGTTTAGATGCAGTGATAAGTTTATTTAGCTCTTCCTGTCCTATAGTTGTAAAGCGCTGTAGTTGTTCTTGAGGGGCGATAATTGAGGCTGAATCATAAGACGCTGTCAAAGATTGTACATTTACAATTGTGTTTCTAATGCTTTCTATTTTCTCAGTGAAGAAATTCATGAAATCATTACTACTAATATGTAACGGAATATTTTGGTCAGGTGATATTTGTTTATTTGTTAGTCTAGCCACGGTGTTAAATAAAAACCTTGGATTATTTTGGTTGTTTTCTATTAGTTTGCGGAGATGCTCAGCCCTGGCTGCTTTTAGAGCCTTTTTATATATAACGTGACATACTGTCTTTCCACGCGATTCTAAAGACCTCTAAATTAGTTTGTTTCTATTTATGCTCCAAGTTACGAGTTTCTCTCTTGATAACATGCGTAGCACTGTTGTACCAAGGTGCTTTTCTTTTCTCTCTAACCTTTTTTAATCTAATTGGTGCAACAATTTCTAATGTACTAGAGAAAATGTTGCTCATACTGCTAGTCATTTCCTCTAGCTCATCTGTTAGTTTGGGTTCACTGAGGAGCGGAGATAGATCAGGTAAGCTATTCAAGAATCTATCTATAGTGGTTGGAAGGATTGTTCTGCCTGGTCGATAACGCGGCGCAACATGACACATTTCAGCCGTACGTAGTATGCAAGTTACCATGTAATGATCAGTGACATCATCACTTTGCGGTATAATATCTATATCGGTTGGATCGGTTCCATATGATATAATTAAATCGAGTGTATGATTAAGACGATGAGTAGGACCAATAACGTTTTGCTTGACCCCAAAGGAGTTTAGTAAATCTGTAAACGCAGTCCCTAATGCATCATTTGTGTTATCAACGTGTATGTTGAAATCTCCAACAATTATTGCCTTATCGACATTGACCAATAGATCTGAGAGAAAATCTGCAAACTCTTTTAGGAAATCCGCATAGGGCCCTGGAGGTCTATATACAGTAGCCAAGGCTAGAGATAATAGGGATTTCTTTCTTACATCTAGGAGCGTCACATTTAGCACAAGTACTTCAAACGAGTTAAACCTGTGGCCTGTTTTCTGAGTAACATTAAGAATATCTCTATAGATTGTTGCAACACCGCCGCCACGACCAATCAGACGGGGCTCATGCTTATAACCGTATCCTGGTGGAGTGGACTCATTAAGACCGAAATAATCATTCGATTTAAGCCAGGTTTCAGTAAGGCAGAGTACATCGAAGCTATTATCTGTGACCATTTCATTTACTATAACCGCCTTAGGTGTAAGCGATCTAATGTTTAGAAGACCTAGCTTTAGAAATTGTTTTTGTTCACTAATATTGAGATTTTCTGGTTTAATCACAATTAGATTTTTCTTAGATCCTACAGTAGATTTATTGTTTGGCCTCACTAAACGAGGAATAGACACAGTTTCTATAAAGTGTTCTATACTGGTACTTATATCAATTAATTTGGGACAGCAAAGAATGTGATTTGGACTTTGACTTACTAGTCATATGGTGTGTAACGTCTTGGAGATGTTGTCCGACAGAATAGCCGCTCCGATTCTGCTGGGGTGCAGGCCATCAGCACGGTAGAGCCTAGGTCGCTCCCAAAACAGATTCCAATTATTTACAAAGAGCAGTCTCTGTTCATTACACCATGACATCAACCATTCATTTAGTGCAAACAATCTACTGAACCTTTCTTGTCCTTGTCGGTAAGTGGGAATCGGTCCAGACACGACGATCTTTGCTTCAGGCGATGTTCTGCGTACCTATAGTTTGGTACTATAGATATATAATATCTATAGTTTGACCCATTTGAGAGGCGGCCAAAATCAGAATTTAAAATGGACTGAATAATAAAGCTCTCTATGAACTTGACGGAATCACGATACACATAGTCTCACTTTTAGCTATGTCTTTTAACTATTATAGTGTTTCGAAGGGCAAAAACATGAAGTATAACTATTGGCTTTACATCATCAAGTCAGCTGTCAGTTCAGCGCGAGGCCAGTAGCATATAGCATTAGCTCCTTAGCCTAAGCAAACTCGATCATGTTGAGCTAGGCAGGCGTGGTTTCAGCAATGGGCACCTCAGCTCCAACTCTTCACCTATTTTCTGTTATCCGGGAGTGACGCACAGTGATGCGCTGCCAAGATGGCGACTGCTGGCTCCGCCCACTTTACTCTTCAAAATTGCTCTTCAGAAACCTACGGGTGACATCACGGACACTACGTCCATATTTATTTTACAATTTATGATTCAGATACACATGTAGACATTACAAAATATATATATTTTTACATTTTTAAAGTTGTACCTGAATTTTGAGCATTTTTAGGTTTTTCTATGTGTACTGAAGCATTTACTCGCATAACATTCATTCCTAAGTCAAATTGACCCGCGAGGGAAGAATTTGTTACTTTCTAAAATTTCAACCACAAAACTGTATTCGTGGTTCAAGTGCGAAAAAAGTCCTGGGGTCTTTGAAAATATTTTCACAATGACTGATATCAGTGATCAGTGTTCCCATTAGCTGGGTTAGGGTAGACCTTCTGTTGGCTCAGACCAGACCGGAAAGCCTTCATTGCCCTCGTCCATCGATGAGTCTTGGGTGTCCAACATCTTGTCGCCGGTGTGTGTTCGTCCCTCCTCGGACACTGTTGGTAAATCCTCACCACTGCTTTATTCCTGTCCATTACACTGACAAAGATTTGAGCATGACAGAAAATTATTGTTGCATTTTCTGATGTAAACTCCATTTATCATTGCTCTGCGCTCTTATTTGTTTTTGTTGTGCTACATAAATACAATTTTATTTTATTTGATCTTGACAGACCCTGGAGAAACTCAAATAAATAAAGTGACAAATAAAGAGCAATAAATGAAACATGTATAAGCATTTTGAGGTATTTTATAATAAATAGTTAATAGTTTTGTATTTTAATTGTTCTTTTGTGTTTTATTCAAGGTTTTACAGCATTATATTTTAACATTTCAAAGCAGGTCCATTTTGAATACATTTTACCAAGAAATCCTGACGTTCCTGTTTGACCTGTTTGTACACACCCAAAGCTGATCATAAACTCCTCTTTCTTACAACACTAACCAGGAAGAGACTGACTTATTATTTCTCCTTTCTGTCACACCGACTTTGTCTCAACAAAAGCAATAAAGAATAAGCAATCGATGGAAAACAAAAAGAAAAACTTTACAGAAGGATTTTTGTGAAGTTCATTTCTGGACAGATAGCAGATCTTTGATTCTCATTGTGATTCATTTTTGAAAACCGTCGTTCAGAAAGTGAGAGTAAAGTTTAGTTTGCGAGACTCAAGCGGTGAAAATGGCTTCAGCAGCTGAAGATGATTATATTTGTCCTGTTTGCTGTGACATCTTCAAGGTCCCTGTTCTTCTGTCCTGTAGTCACAGTTTCTGTAAAGAGTGTCTACAACAGTTCTGGAAAACTAAGGGAACTCAGGAGTGTCCTGTCTGCAGGAGAAGATCCTCAAGAGAAAATCCTCCAGTTAATCTCACGTTAAAAAACTTGTGTGAGTCGTTCCTGAAGGAGAGAAATGAGAAACGTTCATCAGGATCTGAGGAGATCTGCAGTTTACACAGTGAGAAACTCAAACTCTTCTGTCTGGAGGACAAACAGCCTGTGTGTCTAGAGTGTATTAATTCACAAAAACATGACAATCATAAATTCAGACCCATCAGTAAAGTGGTATTATTATATAAGGTAAGACAAATGTTTATTGTTTCAAATGTAAAGAACAATAATTAGTCATAAACATAGATATCATAACATTCAATGTAATTTTACTTAACATTATGACATTTACTGTGCTGTAAAAGTATTTGCCCATCCTGATTTCTAATGTTTTTGTGTAATGGGGCCTTTTTCATATATCATTATTTTGCAAAAAAGAGCACAATTGAGAGGATAACTTTAGTTCAGCCTCATTGGAGGGTTTTCAAGCATGAACTACCGGTTTAAGGTCCAATCTTCTCAATCGATTTCAAGTCAATTGAATTTACTTACTATTCTTTGAATCATTGTCTTGTTGCTTGAGGTTCATGTAACCCGTGTCGTGGAAAGTGTGTTACCCTCACCCTCCTCAGTAAAAGACACAGAGGGGCGTGAAAGAAGCCTGGGTCGGTACTGCTACGGCGTATTTCGTGAAATGATCCGTAATAACCAATATGTTACTGGTATTACTGTGGTCTGGCTCTAATGACAAGAAGTCCATACAGACCAACTCCAAGGGTCTACTGGTTTAAATGTTAACCAGGGGAGCGGCTCTGTCTGGAGGTCTTTTTCTATGCACACAACGTTCAAAAGTCTTGATCTTCTTCTCCACGGCTTGGGACATTCTTGGCCAAAAGAATCTGGACCTCACCAAGTCTAAAGTCCTCTCAATACCTAAGTGCCCCATATCATCGTGAAGACTACGCAACACCATGTCTCTTAGTCCAACTGGCAACACTAACTGATAGTGAGATACTCCATTCTCTTGCTTCTTCCTATACAACACGTTCTTCAACTCAAATCGACTCCATTCTCTCAACCACAATGCTAAATCAGATGGCTGACCCCTCAGGGTACCTGGCTTAGTTCCATTTCTCATCCACTCAACTATCACCTTGAGCTCTGGATCTTTCTCTTGCCATTCTGCCAATGCTGCCTCAGAGAGATTGGGAAGAACAGGCAACCCATGCTCAGTCTCATGTTGCAACTCCTTCGGCAAAGCATTAACACAATGAGCGAGAGACTCAACTAATGTAATAGAAGGGTGTGTCAAACTGAGACTTTCAGGTAAACTAATCACCTGATGCCTTTCACATATGGCTTTCACTACATCTGCCATGAGAACATCAGACTTGTTTTCAGGATCTACAAGGTGATGAAGTGCAAACTTCTCAATCCGTGCCCGTCCTGCTCCTGGTACAATGTCGCACCCAGCCCCGTAGTACTAGCATCAGTGTGGAGTGTATACGGAAGTCTGGGGTCAGCAAAGCCCAGGACAGGAGCAGAGGTCAACTTTGAAATAACATCATCAAACGCATTCTGACATGCATCAGTCCATCGATCACCAAACTGCTCTTTCGTGTTAAAATACTTGCTCTCCTCTCATTTCCCACTGCGGCCCCTGCGCAGTGGAGGGTACCCTTCAGTGAGTCCCGTGAGAGGCTTGACCATTTTCGAGTAGTCACGCACGAACCTTCTATAGTACCCCGCAAAGCCTAATGGTGCGTTCACACCGGACGCGAATAGCGCGTCAGGCGCGAGTGATTTCAATGTTTAGTCAATGCAAAGACGCGTTACGCGCGTGTAACGCGTCTTTGCATTGACTTAACATTGAAATCACTCGCGCCTGACGCGCTATTCGCGTCCGGTGTGTGGGTGCAGTAAGAAAGCTCTCAACTCTTTTAAATTTGTGGGTCTCGGCCAAGTTTTTAGAGCTTCAATCTTAGCCGGGTCAGTCTTTACTCCGTCCTTTGAAACAACATGCCCCAAATAGGCAAGGCAAGGCAAGTTTATTTATATAGCACATTTCATACACAGTGGTAATTTAAAGTGCTTTACATAGAAGAAATTGAAATAATTACATAAATAATAAAAGAAATAAGAATAATTAAAACAGTTTAGAAAATAAAATACAGTGCAAACAGTCGGACGAACAGTGGCACAGTGCTCATTCTGTAAATGCAAAGCTAAGCAGTGGTAATTCAAAGTGCTTTACATAGAAGAAATTAAAAATAATCAAAAGAAATAAGAATAATTAAAACCCTATCTGAGATGGAAGTGATTGAGCAGGTTTGCGGTGCCACTGGACCTACAATCCAGGGATGTCCTCTGCTGGGGTGGTGTCCCCCACAGAGTACGTTTCACTTTTGCTGTTTTAAACAAACAGCGAACCTCTATACTCTCCGTAGTATAGATAATCTTCACTCGCCTCGTCGGAGTGAAGCTCTCCCGTTCCCCTTCAAAATCTCTTCCAATCAGACAGCCCTGATAATTAATAATCACCCCTATCTGAGATGGAAGTGATTGAGCAGGTTTGCGGTGCCACTGGACCTACAATCCAGGGATGTCCTCTGCTGGGGTGGTGTCTTACACCAGTATTGCCCAGCGGGGCCCCCACAGAGCACGTTTCACTTTTGCTGTTTTAAACAAACAGCGAACCTCTATACTCTCCATAGTATAGCTAATCTTCACTCGCCTCGTCGGAGTGAAGCTCTCCCGTTCCCCTTCAAAATCTCTTCCAATCAGACAGCCCTAAAAATTAATAAAATCTTCCTGGATCACAGTTTGGAAAATAAAATAATAAAATACAGTGCAAACAGTCGGACATAAATTACATCAACCGGTATCTTTCTTTTAAAAGGATCTTCTTACGACTTACATGTATCAACTTTCTTTTCTCTTTCAATCTTCTTACGACTTACATGTATCAACTTTCTTTTCTCTTTCAATCTTCTTACGACTTACGACTTACGACTTCCATCTATCAACTTTCTTTTCTCTTTCAATCTTCTTACCATCTATCAACTTTCTTTTCTCTTTCAATCTTCTTACGACTTCCATCTATCAACTTTCTTTTCTCTTTCAATCTTCTTACGACTTACGACTTCCATCTATCAACTTTCTTTTCTCTTTCAATCTTCTTACCATCTATCAACTTTCTTTTCTCTTTCAATCTTCTTACGACTTCCATCTATCAACTTTCTTTTCTCTTTCATTTACTTGCACATTCTTTTCACTTTCCTTAGCCCTGCATTCACATTCTTAGTTCTTTCTCAGACGAAAACTTTAATATCGTCATTCAAATACTGTTCTACAATGCTCATTCAGTAAATGCAAAGCTAAACAGAAGTGTTTTGAGTCTGGATTTGAATGTGGCTACTGTAGGAGCACACCTGATCTCTTCTGGAAGCTGGTTCCAGCTGTGGCTGGCATAATAGCTAAAAGCGGACTCTCCTTGCTTTGAGTGAACCCTTGGTATTTCTAGTTGATGTGATCCTAATGATCTGAGGGATCTGTTGGGTTTATATTCAGTGAGCATATCTGCAATGTATTGAGGTCCTAGGCCATTAAATGATTTATATACCAGTAATAATACTTTAAAATCAATCCTAAATGTGACTGGAAGCCAGTGTAAAGACCTGAGGACTGGTGTGATGTGATCAAATTTTCTGGTTCTGCTCAGAAGCCTGGCAGCAGCGTTCTGTACGAGCTGCAACTGTCTTATGGTCTTTTTGGGAAGGCCAGTAAGGAGTCCATTACAATAATCCACCCTGCTGGTGATGAAAGCATGCACAAGTTTTTCTAAGTCCAGACTGGAAACAAAGCATCTAATTCTTGCAATATTTTTTAGATGATAGTATGCTGATTTAGTTATTGCTTTGACATGACTACTGAAGCTAAGGTCTGACTCTAAAGACACCCCAAGATTCCTGACTTTATTTTTAGTTGTTTGACCTCTAGAGTGAAGGTATGCATTCACCTTGAGAACTTCATCTTTGTTTCCAAACACAATGACTTCAGTTTTGTCTTTGTTTAACTGAAGAAAGTTTTGGCACATCCAACTGTTTACTTCATCAATGCATTGGAACAGGGAGTCAATGGGGCTTTAATCGTTAGGCGATAGGGCTAAGTAGATCTGTGTGTCGTCTGCATAGCTGTGGTAAGAGATTTGGTTCTTTCTCATTATTTGGCTCATTGGAAGCATGTACAGGTTGAATAGGAGTGGCGCAAGAATTGAGCCTTGAGGAACTCCGCATGTCATGGATGTCCACTCAGACTTATGGTCTCCTATACTCACATAATAACCACTCGCTTCTAAGTATGACCTGAACCATTTTAGGACTATCCCAGAAAGCCCCACCCAGTTTTCCACCCTGTCAAGAATTATGTTGTGATCAACAGTGTCAAAAGCAGCACTGAGGTCGAGTAGTACTAGCACTGATAATTTGCCTGTATCAGTGTTCAAGCAAATATCGTTAATTATCTTTATGAGCGCTGTCTCTGTGCTGTGATGCGATCGGAAACCAGATTGAAAATTGTCAAAGTATCCATTCGAGCTTAAGAATTTGTTCAGCTGATTGAAAACAACTTTTTCAATGATCTTGCCAATGAAAGGAAGATTTGAGATCGGTCTATAATTGCTTAATATAGTCTTATCCAGATTGCTCTTTTTCAGGAGGGGTTTGACAACTGCAGTTTTCAGGGAGTTTGGAAAACTTCCAGAGAGAAGTGAGGCATTTACCACTTCTAGGAGATCTGCTTCTAAGCTGTTTAACACACTTTTGAAGAAAGATGTGGGAAAAGCTTCAAGGGCGCAGGTTGATGTTTTAAGGTGCTGTACAGTTTATTCTAAAATTTTGCCATCAATTTCTTTGAAATCAGACATAGTAACTACTTTCTCAGGTTGTGGTCTGATCTGTCTGACCCCAGTGCAACTCAAGGATGTGCTGATCACCTTTCTGATATTATTGATTTTCTCAGAGAAGAAAGAAGCAAACTCACTGCACTTGCTGTCTGAGACTATTTCAGTCAAATACTTGACAGATGTCTGAAAGAAACGGCATTTTTCAGGCGCTAGCTTCACCCCGTACTCCTTAAGCCGGTTTAGGACCTGGACTAACCGCGACTCATGTTCTTCTAAAGTCTTTGAAAAGACAATCAAGTCATCAATGAAAACTAAGACCTACTTCCTGTGAAGATCACCCATACACCGCTCCATTAACCTCTGGAATGTACTTGGCGCATTTGTGATTCCCTTAGGCATCCTATTGAATTCCCAGAAGCCTAGGGGACATACGAAAGCAGTCTTGCACTTATCAGCTTCATCCATTTCGATCTGGTGGAATCCAGACTTCAGATCAAGTACCGAGAACCATTTGGAACCAGTAAGCACAGAAAAGACCTCCTCTAGATTTGGTAGCGCGTAAGCATCCTTAATCGTTTGAGAGTTCAACTTCCGAAAGTCAATGCAGAGCCGAACGGAACCATCTTTCTTCCGGACCACCACTATGGGCGAAGAAAAGGAAGACTCGGACTCACGAATGACTCCGGCAGAAATCAATTCCTGAAGATGCTTTCGAACGGCATCAATGTCTTGAGGGTGAATTGAAGGCGCCCTATGCTTAAAGGGTGTCTCATCTGCCAATCTAATATGGTGCTTCACTTGAATAGTACAACCAAAGTCAAGATCATGCAAAGAGAAAACTTCAGGCATGGAATTAGCCAGTTCGAAATTCGCTCTTTCCAATGTGAAGGCAAAGAAGAATCTCCAAAGTCAAAGGTAAGGTTGGCAGAGGTAGGTGCTGATGACTCTACTCCGCAATAACTCTTGGTGCTCTCTATCACTTCCTCTACAGCGTAAATCTCCGCAAGTATAGCTTTAGGAGGAATTGTTATATCAGTCCGAGTGTCATTCTTATGCAGAACTGACAGCTGAGAGGATCATCTGGATGGCAAAGTGTGTACACAACTCGCCACCGAAAGACCGCTGAACGCTGGGGTTGAAGGCGGTTCAAGAGCTATCAATTTTTCCAAGCAAGGTTCCCGAAGCTGAACATAGCCATTCAAGACTACTGTTTTCCCGGCAGGCACAACCTCGGGGATACTTCCCATCAATTTCACATGTCCTAATGGTTCACTGCTAGCTTGCCTCCATCTCGCTTCAAGGACTTTAAGCACTGCCTGATACCCATGAAGATTCGAACAAGGATTATTCTGTTTCTCGTTGATACAGCGACCATAAAGTACATCCAAGGAGTTGGTACCTACTAGAACTTGCGACAGACTATTGAGGTCCAGAACTACCAAAGCTAAGGTAGGGATTTCAACTTCTGCACCCACAAACTCTTTCGGAAACTTCAAGACCAACTCTATGTACCCTAGATATGGAACTGCTTGTCCATTGGCTCCTTCTACCTCTAGTAGGTTTCCCAATGACTTCAAGGGATGATCAGACAGGTGCGACTTGTAAAACGACTGGGGAATGGTAGTAACCTGAGATCCTGTGTCTAGGAGACAACTAATTTTTTTACCCCCAATGACAATATGCGCTGTGCACTTTACTCCTACTAACCCCTCTGGCAGGTTCTTTAAGGGTGATCTATTCTGATTACTCGCGACGGCCGCTTGTCTATAACAATTAGGGCGGTTAAAGTTACACCTCGTCTCTGTATGCCCCGCTACAGAGACGTCCCCTAGTTTAAAGACAAGGAAGAATTCCTGTGCAGAGAGTCCCACTGGGCCTGCTGCTCTCTCAGTTTACGACGCTTTTCTTCAACTCTCAAGGGGTTTGCTGGATTATCACAGGCAACAGCCAAATGACCGTTCTCTCCGCATCGGAAACAATATTCGGGACGAGGCCGATTGGCCATTGGTTGGGCCCTTCTAACATCTCGACCAGTATCTGTCTCTATCAAATTCTGAGGCGGAAAAACTTGAGGACCAGCAGTCACATGGGAGTAATCTCTAAAATTTCTCTGAGCAACATTCTGAGCTTGCAGTTCAGCTACCTGTTGTCGTAGGTTAGCGACTTCTAAGCTATCTGAACTAAGCTATCTGAATCTTCACGTTTTGCTTCTTGAGTCATGGAAACTCGCATAGCGGCTATCTGAGCGCGCAACTCTTCCACTACTTTTCTCAAAGCATCACATTCTGTTTTCTCAGAACATCCGTTCTGGCGTTTCTGATCTGAACTTCTACCTAAAGTAGCAAGTTGAGCCTGAGCTTCTGCAAGTTGCTTTCTTAGAGAATCTGTTTCAGAACTACTAGCATTAGGTGTTTCATGAGAATACACTGACACTTGCTGGGTGGCAGCTCGAGGTTTCGGGTAACCAACAGGAGTTTTTGGCAACCCAAGGTGCTTTTTCATTCTCTCTTCTTTGGAAGTGCGTCTATTCTCTTCTGTTCGAATTAACACAACCAACTCAGCGAAAGTGAGTGGCTGGGTTCTGCTCTTTCCTAACTGAAGGCTGTCAATGAGACCATATCCCAACATCCCCTCATAAACTGCTTCAAAAGACAACGATCATGATCTTTCTCCGCGATACCTCCCCTCTTAATCGTTGAACTCAGAAGAACTTGCAACCGGTGCAAGAAATCTGATGACTTTTCACCTTGGTTCTGTAAAGTGCCTATAAACTTGGCCAACAGTTCGTCACCATCCTCTACGGAACCATACACTGGTTCTAGCAACTCAAGGTACACCGCAGGCAAAGCTGGAGGTCGCACGTGCTTCACTACGTCTGCGGCAGGAGACAACAAACTATCTAGGATCCTACGTACTCTTTGCAAATCGGAAATAGCCGGATCACTTAGCAGGAGTTCTACACTTACTCGCCAAGTGTCAAAGTCAGGTTCATTTGGAGGGTGCGGGCACCTCCCTGAGAAATTCCGAAGACGGACTGAAGTTTGCTGTAACATCGCAGCATCCGCTGACTTCACTATGTGCTCTACAACCATTCTCTGACTACCTGGTGGGTCTACAGTGTTCATGGGGAAACCAGAACGAGTAGTCACTGTAACACCATCAACGGTGTTTTCTGGAAAGGTCTGTCTCTTGATTGGGTTTTTGAATTCTAAATCTCGCATTCCTACTGTTTCTGCTTTACTGGAATCATCACAGCTCACATTTCACGCTCTCTCTGGAGTACAGTTGGCAGAGTGAACTTCCTGGAGTTCATTCAGCTCCTCCTGAAACACATTTGAAAGAGGTTTCTCACTGGCCGTCTGGTTACAGACGCTAGCCCAAAGTTCGTACTTGAAACATGACACTTGGATTCAAAAGACTTCCCAAAGTTATGGGTAACATTGGCGCTAAGTCCAGCATTGCAGAGCTGTAAGCATATTCTACAATGGCATGCTGATGGAACTCAGACGTTTGATCGTCTATTATCAAATTACGTTTAACTGAGCCATACCTTTGCAAGAAAGTACTCAGCTCATCATGTTTCGGTCAACGTGAGACCTTTTACAAGAAGCGCATTTGCTACGTCCACACTCTCTCTCTCTCAATGATTTCCATTGTCACAACGCAAGATCAACGCTTCTGAGAAAAAATTTTGGTTACTAATTAGCTTGTTTCCAACTACTATCCTTGTTGCTAAGCAACAGTCTCCTGGCTGGCTCGCCAACTTTCTGCAACCCATGTCGTGGAAAGTTTGTTACCCCTCACCCTCCTCAGTAAAAGACACAGAGGGGCGTGAAAGAAGACACTGCTTCAATCTATGGACCAGCGATCAGAAGACCAGAATTCGTCTTTATTCGCCTCAGATGTAAAGTTATTCGCTGTCAAAGTGACACCAAAATGAATGGGAGTCAATGGAATGCTAACAGCAGGTGAAGTTCTGCTACAATGGAGGCTCCCGGGGAGGCTTCAGTTTCCGGCGGATGGATTACCCCATTGGGAAAAACCAGCAATGCAAGTTTGAGAGGACCCTGACAAATCTCGCGAGAATCACGACTTGCTTTACGGCACTGATGTCACACACATCAACAACATATGAAGCACCGGCCGCTCTGTAAGCACGAAGACACTCTGCGCGCATTTCAGACGTGATACTCGATGAGTGGAAAAAGCAAAGAAAACGCGGTCGGAAGAGACTAGGAAAAGGAAAAGAGAATCTGACCCGTGTGAGGAAACCGGACAAGAGTCACTCGCTCAGGCTTTCACTCCCGTGCGAGCTAAAAAGCAGCACTGGATGCGATGCTGACCTGGCGATCTTGTTGATGGACTAGTAAATAAATATCTTATTTGTAAACTTGTTTGAGTTCTATGTTGTTGCGCTTGCTTGTAGTGTGTCATTTTTTACGATGCTGTTCATTCCATCCATTATATCAGACGACGCTGTTGACACTGATTTCTGCGATTAATCATGAGAACAGTTGTCAATATCTCACATAATTATCAAGACATAAATAAGCCTAGAGGTTGTAAATAGTGTAAACGAGCACAATTAGCAAACTATTATGATAATTTGCAATAATCATGTCTAATGACATCATAACGGCCAATGTTATGAAATAATGCGATGTACATTTAACTTTATTGATGTCATCTGGCATTTTGTAATGTTCAAAAAACACAAATGAAATTATACAGTAGGCCTAGACTATAGGATTTACTTGTGATTTAGCTGCAATCATGTAAAAACGTCAAATGCAGTTGGCTACTTTATTATTATAAAGTAGTCAAACACTTGACATAAACTTATTATTATCCTATTACCATCATCAGTAGTTCAGTAGACTATGCAGTATGCAGTAGCCTAATATTTGTATGAAATCGTGAAACATTACCTGGTCAGTATCTTCGGAGTCTATCTGTGCCTGTCCCATTCCCGACGCTTCTTACGACAGTGCAAGTATTCCACAGCGACACTAGGGGTCGCTGTTTGACAAAAACGGAAAGCTGCATAGTATGCCTTTAATGCAGGCCCAGTTAGTATTGGATTACTTTTTTGCTTCAGTAAATAACATTGTCATTTACAAACTGTACTCTGTGTTCACTCAGGTTGCCTTTGTTTTATGGTAAGTTTTAATTTCTGAATCAATTTAGTACGAGATTTACACAAAAAACAGAAGAAATCAGGGTGGGTGAAAATACTTTTGCACAGAATTGTATGATCATGTCACTGTATATTCTTCTCTTCACTGTAAATCTGGCGTTTTAATGTATTTTTGTTCAATTCTAGGAGGAGCTCAACACAGCACTGAAGTCCTTACAGCAGAAACTTCAACACAATGAAATAAAGAAAGGAGAGTTTGAGAAAACAGCTCAACACATCAATGTGAGGAAACAGAATCAAGAGTCATTTTCATTACAGCTGAAGGATCACTTTATACAGTTATGAATTTATATATTTAATATAATGTATTCCAGTTGATTATTTCTGTAAATGACAAGCAGAATCTGCTTCTGGATCAGTTATATGTCGGGTATCCGAGATTTGTGTTGATTGAGATGATTAAAGTGAATGTGATGTGATTTCAGTCTCAAGCTGAGCACACGGAGCGTCAGATTAAAGAAGAGTTTGAGAAGCTTCATCAGTTTCTCAGAGACGAAGAAGAAGCTACAGTCACTGCACTGAGGGAGGAAGAGGAGCAGAAGAAGCAGAGGATGAAGGAGAAGCTGGAGGAGATGAACACACACATCTCAGCTCTTTCACACACACTCAGAGACATGGAGGAGATGATGAAAGACAACGACGTCTCATTTCTAAAGGTGACAAATCAATCTGGCTTCATTCTCTGTGCAGAAAACAACCTTGTATAGAGAGACTCATTGACAGTGAAAGTGTTTGATGAGATATTAAAATGTTTTCAAACTCTTTATTTTCCAGAACTTTAACGCCTCATTGGAAAGGTAAGTGAGCTGCTCGTATC
This sequence comes from Phoxinus dragarum, assembly GCA_033366665.1. NCBI lineage: Eukaryota > Metazoa > Chordata > Actinopteri > Cypriniformes > Leuciscidae > Phoxinus > Phoxinus dragarum. Next base: position 95,738 of record JARPMJ010003050.1, read on the forward strand.
TCTTCTCTCAGTGGATCTGAACTCAAACTCACTGCAGTTCTGACTCCTGAATGTTCCTCAGAGTCCAGATCTCACAGCCGGATCCACGGATGAGTTCTGGAGCTTTGATTCATGTGTCGCGTTATCTGGGTAACCTGCCGTTCAGAGTCTGGAAGAAGATGCTGGAAACTGTCCAACACAGTGAGTCTCAGCAGATCTGACACTAGTGCAGAAGATAGTGCAGATATAAACACACACAACATTAACATTTGATAGAAAAATATTAATAATCACTTGAATTTCTAAGTGAATCTGAACTGTATTTCAGAAAATTATCAGATCATACAGCGCACTTATAATGAAGTCTATTCCTCATGAATTATGTTTATTTATTAGGATACAATCGTGTTTATTGAACACTGATATTACAGTAACACTAAAATTCAACTTTCCCCACAATTAGCAAAACCTTACACCTCAAGGAGCAAAACACAAGACTAGATTTGCACAACTGTAAGCACGTTGTCAGCTTCACACTATTAGGAAAAACATTACACACAGTTATTTGCAAATCACTAAACACACTTGTATACATCAGACACAGAACTATATCATGATGCCACTTCCTTGCAATTCCAAAGCACTGACTGTGAAATGACCTATGAGCCGATCTGTTAAACACAGCCATCAGGTGCACACACACACGATTGCTAAACTGTAGACGCACCAATCAGGTTTAAGCACTATAAAAAAGGCAACAGGTAAGTTCACCTGTTGTCACGAATCCACACACGGGAAACCTGGATAGATCCAAAAGCAGTAATGTTTATTGAGGGTAATCCAAAATCGTAATCATCCAGGCAAGGGTCAAAATCCAAATAGCATTCCAAAAACAAGAACACAAATAGGAACAGGAAACACAGGGAACAGAAGTGGCGTGATAATAGAAAAGGACTCCGTGACAAAACATAGAAACAACCAGGGTATATATACACACAGAACTAACAGTGATTAACAGGGAACAGCTGAGTGCAATGATGAGTGATGAGAACAGACAAAGGATCGTGGGAAATGCAGTTCCAGAATAAATGGTGACAGTAAGGGAGAGAGACCTCTAGTGGACACCCGGGGAAAGACAAACCAGACACTGTGACATAACCCCCCCCCTCTACGGAGCGGCTACCAGACGCTCCACGACAAGAAACAAAACCAACAAAAGTTCAGGAGGGAGGTGGAACAGTGGAGAATCAGGGGGAGGGATGGAGGGCCAGGGACCATGGAAGGGAACGGAATCAGGGGGTGGCTGTTTAGCCGGCGGCCAGAGCGAAGCAGATAGTCCGTCGGGTGACCAGGGCGAAACAGACGACCCATCGGGCAGCCAGGGCGGAGCAGACAGTCCATCGGGCGGCCAGGGCAGAGACAGTCCATCGGGCGACCAGGGCGGCTCAGACAGTCCATCGGGCGACCAGGGCGGCTCAGACAGTCCTTCGGGCAGCAGACGCCGGCTCAGACAGTCCTTCGGGCAGCAGACGCCGGCTCAGGAACAGTCACAGACACAGACGCCGGCTCAGGAACAGTCACAGACACCGGCTCAAGAACAGTCACAGACACAGACGCCGGCTCAGGAACAGTCACAGACACAGACGCCGGCTCAGGAACAGTCACAGACACAGACGCCGGCTCAGGAACAGTCACAGACACAGACGCCGGCTCAGGAACAGTCACAGACACAGACGCCGGCTCAGGAACAGTCACAGACACAGACCGCGGCTCAGGAAACAGTCACAGACACAGACGCCGGCTCAGGAACAGTCACAGACGCCGGCTCAGGAATAGTCACAGACACAGACGCCGGCTCAGGAACAGTCACAGACGCCGGCTCAGGAACAGTCACAGGACGCCGGCTCAGGAACAGTCACAGACGCCGGCTCAGGAACAGTCACAGACGCCGGCTCAGGAACAGTCACAGTCACAGACGCCGGCTCAGGAACAGTCACAGTCACAGACGCCGGCTCAGGAACAGTCACAGTCACAGACGCCGGCTCAGGAACAGTCAAAGACGCCGGCTCAGGAACAGTCACAGACGCCGGCTCAGGAACAGTCACAGACGCCGGCTCAGGAACAGTCACAGACGCCGGCTCAGGAACAGTCACAGACGCCGGCTCAGGAACAGTCACAGACGCCGGCTCAGGAACAGTCACAGACGCCGGCTCAGGAACAGTCACAGACCGCCGGCTCAGGAACAGTCACAGACACCGGCTCAGGAACAGACACAGACGCCGGCTCAGGAACAGACACAGACGCCGGCTCAGGAACAGTCACAGACGCCGGCTCAGGAACAGTCACAGACGCCGGCTCAGGAACAGTCACAGACACAGACGCCGGCTCAGGAACAGTCACAGACACAGACGCCGGCTCAGGAACAGTCACAGACGCCGGCTCAGGACCAGGAACAGACTCTGGCTCAGGAACGGCAGGCGTGACGTGAAGCTCAGACTCGGAAGGCGTGACGTGAAGCTCAGGCTCGGCAGGCGTGACGTGAAGCTCAGACTCGGAAGGCGTGACGTGAAGCTCAGGCTCGGCAGGCGTGACGTGAAGCTCAGACTCGGAAGGCGTGACGTGAAGCTCAGGCTCGGCAGGCGTGACGTGAAGCTCAGACTCGGAAGGCGTGACGTGAAGCTCAGGCTCGGCAGGCGTGACGTGAAGCTCAGACTCGGAAGGCGTGACGTGAAGCTCAGGCTCGGCAGAGCAGAGGCTGCTCGGGCGGGGCCGGCAGGGCGAGCAGCTCGGGGCACCACCTCCGGGACGACAGCGGGCTGCACGGGGACGACAGCGGGCTGCACGGGGATGACAGCGGGTCTTTGGGGAGACTGGAGGTCTTCCTCCTCCTCCTCCTCCGCCGTTTCTGGTGGCGAAGTGCAGGCTCTGTGCTGGATGGAACCCACGGCGAACTGAGCTCTGGGCTGGGCGGAATCAGCGGCGGATGGAGCTCTGGACTGGACATCACCAGCCCAGGGTCGAATAGGGGCCAGAGTGGAGAATGGTGTCGGGACTCCTCTCGACCACCTCCTGTACTGCGGCCTCCACGGGTCCCGCGATATCTGACCAACCTGGTCCCCTCAAAAAATTTCCTTCTCTCCGCTCGGTGGCTGGGGAAGAGACATTGAAAAACATACCGCTGGATCTTGTGATGACGGAGTCCTTCTGTCACGAATCCACACACGGGAAACCGGGATAGATCCAAAAGCAGTAATGTTTATTTAGGGTAATCCAAAATCGTAATCATCCAGGCAAGGGTCAAAATCCAAATAGCAATCCAAAAACAAGAACACAAATAGGAACAGGAAACACAGGGAACAGAAGTGGCGTGATAAAAGACTCCATGACAAACATAGAAACAACCAGGGTATATATACACAGAACTAACAGTGATTAACAGGGAACAGCTGGGAACAATGACAGGGAACAGCTGCGTGCAATGATGAGTGATGAGAACAGACAAAGGATCGTGGGAAATGCAGTTCTAGAATAAATGGTGGACAGTAAGGGAGAGAGACCTCTAGTGGACACCCGGGGAAACACAAACCAGACACTGTGACACCTGTCTTCAACAATACTGTAATAATGTATGAAAACAGGAAAATGTTTTTTTATGAATGTTTTGTTGAAATGTTCAGTATTAACTGACTTTACATGAAAATAAATAAATATTTTCATTAGTGTCATGTGGTGTTGGTGAATATATTTTGACACTTTCTCTGTGTAAATGCTAAAAGTGTTTTAGGTTGAGCACAGGAGTGTTTAACTGAATCAGACTCAGACCATATGATGGTTGTGTTTATGTTATGAGACATTGTATGGTTTTGACAAAACTGTTCCATTTTGCAAATGATCTTAGGTGTTGTGTTACTTTGGTGTAGTGTGTAAATTGTGTGTTTTGACAAACCGGGCCCTGTTTTCAAATTGTGCTAAAGCAATTGAAAAAAACGTAAACCTGGAGCCTCAATCCATTCTGACAGACCAATGTTATGATAGTATAATTTATGATCTCTTTCAACAAAAGAAAAAAAATAATATTTACATTTCTAATACTCATAATCTCATCCTCTAATCTGATGTTCTCTTTGCAGCGCCGTTGACTCTGGATCCAAATACAGCAAATCCTCTTCTCACACTCTCTGCTGATCTGACCAGTGTGTCGTAACAGTCCTGTAGATAAAACACTTCCTGATAATCCAGAGAGGTTTGACTGGTGTGCATGTGTCCTCGGATCTGAGAGCTTTAACTCAGGAACACACTGCTGGGATGTGGAGGTTGGAGACAGTACACACTGGGGTCTTGGAATAACCACAGCATCAAACCAGAGGAAGGGAGAGGTTTTCTTTAAGTCTAATGTCTGGTATGTGTGTTACATAAACAGCAAATACTTCTCACAATCCCCAGAGCAGCGCTTCACTGTATTAACTGTTAAACAGAAGCTCCAGCGTGTGAGAGTTCGGCTGGACTATGACAGAGGAACAGTGTCATTCTCTGATCCTGTAACTAAAGACTGTCTGCGCACATTCAGGAGATCCTTCACAGAAACTGTCTTTTCCATTCTTAGATAATCGCTGCACAACTCCTCTGAGGGATCTTACCAGTTAAACTGTTTATTACAGCAGAAAATCACAGTTAAATCTGATTCTGCTTCTAGATTAATACAGTTTAGCAAATTATGCTTCAATAATCTTTTTTTATTTATCCTGTGTTAATGCCAACTGCATCAATTTTGGTAGAAGTGTGTATTTTTATTCGGATTTTCTTATTTCCTTTCATAAATCACTGGGTACACAAAATATTTACACTCCGGACCTTAAGAAGAAAATAACCGCTTTGAAATCCATTAAAACTGGCAATTTATTTTATCTCAGGGCCATTTAACTATAAAATGATGCAGTCTTGTTAATATACTATTGTTTGTTGGCAAGGCTTTAAAATAAATTAAAAATCTTTTTATTTACAAGATGGTGCCGTTTCTCTCAGGTTTGGCCTATAAAGCAAATACTCACTTTTGTCCTGATTTCTGATTCTGCATATTAATGTTCGTCAATTGGATAAATTGTGTAATAATTGTTTTTGTGTTGCTGTGAATTTTGTGTATATGTACTAATTCAATACTTAACCATTAAACAAGTCATACAATAATGAGAGTATGTTTAAATTCAGGTTTACAATATGCAAGACAAGATAAAGTATTGACACATTTTAGTAAATCTTCTTTCCAGTGAAGTCAAGTCAAGTCAAGTAT